>VUQG01044394.1:39969-59538 GCA_015106755.1 Etia nguti
ATAATTTTTTGTATTTTTTTTTTTTTTTTTTTTTTTTAAATTTTTGTTAGAAAAGGGGGAAAAACAAACAAAAATACACATTTACAGACCTGAGTTCCCAAACTTCATCTTTGGGTCAATTAAATACACAAATGCACAAAAATCAGTCAGATATAGAAAATGATCACTATTACTACAGGCACATTTACTTTTTACTAATCTCAATATTAATCTGATGATAGATTATAGATAGAATAGATGTGTGGTTTCAAAACTTTCCTAGTGCTTGACCTCCAAATGTTTTTGTGATCTGTAATCTCAGAAAGCCTTAGATGGCTAGAGGCTGGTGAACCCTGCCTTAGATTGAGAACATGTACGTGATATCAAGTATATTCTGCATCTTTATCGTCGTTATTTATTCCATTATTAAGAGGGACTTCTATTTTCAAATAATCAAATTATAAATTACAGTAAAATAATTTTAACAACTAAAAAACTATGTTCTTTGTGTTTTTGTTGTTTTAATCAGAGCTGTTCTGGTTTTAATAATTTGATATAAATAATGTGAATGTGATTAAAAACTACAAAAGTGTCTGAAGAAGAAACGCATTCATGACAACCGATAAAAGAAGACTTTTCTCATAACATATATGGAGGTCAACTATTCAAAATGTTGCAGTACCGATTGCAGCCAAAAGGTGGAAATGAAACTCCAAGAAACGTAGTCTTCCAGCAAAGCTGTGGCCCTGAGTGTAGCTGTACAGTGGAGGGTTTGATAGATCCACAATACAAACAATGTGGAAGATTTAAGTAGGAAATGTTCCTGCCAGCACAGATCTTTTTTTTTCCGTTTCAGTTGAGCAAAACTATTTCAAGATAAAAGCCTGTTGTACCTGTAAAGCTTACTTTGGTAGAGAGACAGTCTTTAGAAAGCAGTCACATAATTGAAAACATACATTTTTGTAAAAGTTACTGAACAGTTAAATCTGCAGCTTAGACATTTACTTTACGCATCACTACATTTACACTCCAGGTCTTCATGAGGTACACCATTCAACTGCTCGTTAATGCAAATATGTAATCACCAAACACACAGCAGCACCCAGTACATTTAGGCATGCAGGCATGGCCAAGACGACCTGCTGACTTTCAAACTGAGCATCAGAATGAAAATTTAAAGTGATTTAAGTGACTTTCAATGTGCCGTGCATGTTGGGGACAGATGGTCTGGTCTGAGTACTGGGATTTCCCAAACAATCTTATCTAAAGTTTACAGAGAATGGTCTCAAAAACAGAAAATACCTTGTTGATACCAGAGGATGTCTTGATGACCAGACTGCTTTGTGCTGATATAAAGGCATCATTAAGTGAAATAACTACTCGTTACAACCAAAGTTGAAGAAAGGTATCTATGAATATACAAACGTCTGACCTGAAAGAGTGGGTGCCACTCCTGTCAGCTAAGAACAGGAAACTCAGGCTTCAAATCGCACAGGTTCACCAAAATTTACAGAACTGAAGATTGGAAAAATGTCTGCTGTGTGATTCTGATGGCAGGGTCAGAATTTGATGTTAACAACATGAAAGCGTGGATCTGTCCTGCCTTGTATCAGTGGTTTAGGATGCTGGTGGTGACGTAATGGTGTGGGGCAAACTTTGAACCCCTCAGAACCAACTGAGCTTCAATTAAACAGCCTACCTGATCGTGTCCATCCCTTTATGGCCACAGTGTACCCATCATCTGCTGGCTGCTTCCAGTGTGATAAGGCACAATGTCACAAAGTTCAAATCACCTGGTTTCTTGAACATTACACAGGGTTTACTGCTCAAATGACCTCCGCAGTCACCAGATCTCACTCGAGTAGAGCCTCTTTGAGATGTGGTGGAACAGGAGATTCAGATCATGGATGTACAGAAACTTTGTGATGCTGTCAAGTCAACATGGACCAAAATCTCTGAGGGATGTTGCCAGCTCCTAGCTGAATCTATGCCATGAAGTTCTAAAGACAAAAGCACCTCTAACCTGGTACTAGCAAGGTGCAGAGTAATGACTTCTTTGACAATAAAACAAACCAAAGCAGTTAAATATGCAGTATTACATGCTTTATTAAAGGACTGATCTACTGTTGTGTATTGCACAAGGATACTTTCCACCATCTAAGATCAAACTATATTTCATGATGCTTGAAGTTTTATGACAGAAGTCCCAGCAGTTGTTACTGACCAGAGCATAATGTGGTTATTTTATTTGGAAAAAAAAAGAAAAGAAAAAAGGAATGTGTAAGTAATGGAAGCAGCGCAAAAAGATTCGCAGAAACAGTCGAGCACAAGCTAAATTCTTTGCAGCGCCACGGGAAGAAATGCCAACAAATTCACCTAAAAACACATCGGTGTACTTGACAAAACAAAAATCCGTTCACCGTGATCTGTGATAGTAACCACACCGAGCGGAACAGGAAATTATAGCAGATCTGTGAGCAACAAAAGCAGATGAAAACCAGCATGTTAAAATCCTTCAGAGAAAATACAAAACAAAAAATATTTAATTTAAATTCTAACCAGCACCAGGCATCCTCCTATATATGAACACATATACAGAATCAGATCTAAAATGCCTGTTTTTAACATTTAATGTAAACAAATTATTTACCAAAGCAACTTATTGCTATCTTGGCAACTTGTCCTTCATGAACTTGACTTACTGGCTGTGGCATGAACGATGTTTGTGTCTAAGGTAGTACCGGTGCTAATAAAGTGCTAATAGACCGCAGACAGCATGCTCAGGTTACAGTATACATGGCCTCTACTGTTAGTCTAATATACTGGTGTGATAGAAAAGCAAAGACATAATAATTAACCACTTTATTACACTGCCCTTTGACTGGTTTTGGTATTGCTCTGGTATTTCTAATCATTAGAAATCACAGTGTGGCGATTTAATGAATATGTGTTCCTGGAAAGTAGTTACAGTTTTGCACCAAAAATAAATATTTCCTGGTAAAACAGCAGTCACTTCATTTTTGACACGGACACATCCACGTTTGCTTCGGCAATCAAACCTTCATCTAAAACAAACTAAACAAAACAACGTGTTGAGAGTAAAAATCACAGCCTGGTCCCACAGATTTAGCAGATTTCATTCCAACTCTTTAAAAATGTTTTGAGCTAAAAATCCTCAGCAAGATATAAATGACAGTAAGAAGAACACAGAAGCTATAAATACAATAAATAGTTTTGTTCAGTACTCAGAGGGACTGTGAAGGAAAAAAAAAAAATCAGACCCTGGGGTCAAACAGTCTTCTTTGTCTTTAGAGCCTCATTTCAAGCTCGATGATCTTTTGGTTTGCTGGTGTAACCGAGAGTTACATTCGTATACTCTAAGGCAGTAGAGTGGAGGAAGTGTCTCATTGTGGTTCTCTCTCCAACTGTAAGCTTCTAAGCTCCGCCCCTTCCTCTCAGAGGGTCAGCAGGGATGAAGCGTTCTCTCCTCCGTGTGCTGTGAAACCTGCAGCTTCTAGATCTTGGTGACATAGTTGTTGGGGAAAAGTCCCTGCTTCCCACGAAGGCGTCCTGTCCACCACCCGGACACATCTGACCGACAAACACGACTAAATTAGCATCTCGTAAAAAAAAAAAAGGATGATAAATAAGCCCCCGAATGCCTTCTTCGCCCTGTGCTTACCCTCTTTGATGATGTCGATGATGTCGTCAGCGTTGAAGCTGAGCTCGTCTGTGTCCTGAGCATCGTAGGCGTACAAAGCTCTGCACTGGGGCACCTGGGGTTTGGGTTTGGGTGCAGGCTTGGGTCGTCCTCCTCCCGGCGGAGGCCTACTGGCTGATGGTCTGTGGGCCCTGAGGTAACATAGGAGACAAAGAGAGAAACGTGTTTGTGACTTTGTCTATGGTAGATCTCAGAATACAAGGGCATACATAACTATTATCTCATTATACCATATACCAACCAGGAAACACCAATTTGAGGATTAAGATTTTTCATTTTCCATTCAACACTGTAATCAAACTGAATGTGTTTTATAGAGATAGCAGCAGTTCATAAATCAGACACAAGATGGTGATGTGGTGCATGCCATCTCTATGCCTGCAAAAAAAACCGAACCTAAAATGTGTTTGTGAAGCCCTCAGGAGCACAGAGTGCTGATTCAAAGTCAGCAGCACCTTTTTTCTGCATACTGGCTGCATTCCATTACTTGCACATTGCTGTACCTGATTCTCTCGTCACCATGGCGCGAGTTAGTGGATGGGATACATTTGGGTGCAAGTGAAAACTTTGTCCTCAAAGTTGATGTTAGAAGGACTTGAGCAAGTTTGAGGAGGACCAAACTGTGACTGGGTCGGAGCGCCTTCAAAACTGTAGCTGTTGTGTGGTGTTAATGTTCCACTGCGGTCAGTATCTGAAAATAGTCCAAGGAAGGAACAGTAGTGAACCAGCGACAGGGGCATGGGCGACCAAGGCTCTCTGATGTAGGTGGTCTGATCTAACAGATGAGCTACTGTAGCTCAAATTGCCAAAAAAGTTAAAGCTGGTTCTGATAGAAGGCTGTCAGAATACACAGAACAGTCAGTTGCCCGTGCTGACCCCTGTCCACCAACGAAATGCCCAACAATGAACTGGACCATCACGTGGATGGGCAGGTGTGTCCATCTTTACCTGGTGAAAACCAGACATCAGGATGAATTATGGGAAGAAGGCAAGCTGGTGGAGGCAGCGTGATGCTTTAGACAATGTTCTGATAGGAAACCTTGGATCCTACCATCTATGTGGATGTTACTTTGACATGTAACACCTACATAAGTATTGTTGCAGACCGTGTACCCACTTTCATTGAAACTGTATTCCCTGATGGCTGTGGCCATCAGTGGGCTAGTGGAGTTCATCCCCTGGCAGGTCAGGGCTGTTTTGGTATCAACACAATATTGGGCATAATTTTACAGCTGTACACTGTAAATAAAAGATGGATGCAGTCTCTATGTCACCACCTGCTGGTCAGGCTGAGCAAATTCACCATCATCATCATCATCCAGGTGTTCTGAAACCAGATGTGATGAGCAAAGAGAGCTCATACCCTGCTTTATCATCGTTTTTTATCCTGCAGGGATAATCTATAAAATTAGTTATGCTGTAAATGTAGTATGTAGCAACTTAAACAAAAAAAACAAATAAAAGTTAAGTAAGGCCATAGATCAATGCGTTGTGAGCTGTAGTGTCCACTACAACTGGGCTTCTTTTTAAAACCAGAAAAGTCGCCCCCTGCTGGCCATGAAAAAGAACGCAGGTTTGAGGCGCCTCTCCAGTGGCTTCACTTTTTAGTGCCGTATGACACATCCGTCTTTTATAAACTGAACTGTAAGCAGGCAGTGAACCAGCCAGTTTTATACATATGCAACATATGCATTTACCCAATAAAAATATTTACTCCTGTGATAATAAAATTGAACAAATATTTACAAAAATAAATAAAAGCACAGCAGTGATTCTTTCAAATTCCCAGAGATCTTATTTACAAATGAAAAAATTTGAGAAAGAATTCCCATTTGATTGAAACCGAGCAGCAGCAGCAGCAGGAGCAGGAGCAGGAAATAAAAATAAAACAAAATCTTAGTTGCATACTACGGCAGGAAGTCGAATTTTAATCATACAAGAGAATAAGCATGAGCATTTCCTGCTGCTGCAAGCTTTTTCACTCATGAAACACCAGTCAAAACACTGCAAACACTCCAACTCACATTCCTCCGTTTGAAGTGGGCGGTCTGCCTCCAGGACTACAAAAGAATAAATTATCCAAATTATGTCAAAATACAGAAACACAGCTATGTGTGAGAGTGTCTATAGTCATTTTAATACGACGTTTATAACTGTGTTCGTGACGCGAGCCTGCCTAATGTCTTATTTTATGAAACTGGGCTGGTTATCACACTGTGATCAAATACACATCTAAACACAGGAAAACTGTACATTACATAAAGCCAAATAATTACATGACTTCATACGTTTATTAATACAGAATCGATAGAAAAAAGGACTTTTCCACCACATTAGTTTATCCGGTAACCAGGAACCTTTCGAGGAACTTTTTAGGGTTTTAAACCAACAAAGAGCAACAAAGAGTCAGAAGGAACCTTTAAATTCCTTGAGAAAAGTTCCTGGGACTAAAAGATCCACATAGTTTAAGGTGCAAATGTAGCTAGTTTTGGAAATTCTCATCAAATGGAATTTTAAAGCTGAGCTAACAGTGCTGTGTCATATTAGGTTTAAAGACAACGAGCGACATTTGTTTTTGGCTGAAAATCAAAAAGATGAGTTGATAAACTGCTGATTTCTTTCAACTGAGCTCTGTGAAGCATCACCTCAGTCATACAGTTAAGATTCAGCCAACAGGTGTTGGTGTCAGTGGTAAAAACTAGCTTTGCTTGACTGCCGACTTGATGGGGACTCTTTCAATGTCACACATCAGCATTATATTGCTGTGACGTTTTTATTTCAAAGCTGGGAGACGTCGACATTAACCAAGCAGAGTGTAGCCAGTTACCTGGCTCCAAGCTAAAGAACAGGTATAACTTACAGCAGTATGAGGAGTTCATGCACACTTTTAACTAATTAAACACTTGAAGAAGTGATGGGAAAGTCCTTGTTTTGTGTGGGTGTGTTATTTTGTCTGTTCCTGCCTGGACTGTTTGGGTTTTGGCTATAGTGTGTGCCGGTTTCTCACCCTGCTGCTCCTTGATCGGGGACTCTCAGACAGTCTAGGTTCGGCTGCTGGCGACTGCCGCCTCGCTCCTTCACCTGGTTGATGTTGCTGGGCAGGAGTGGGTGCGCTGAGTTGTGGGATGATGGATGCCTCTTGCTGTGATGCTGTGAATTTCTCTGGTTGGCGACATGGTTGTTGTTTTTTATGCCACCGTTCTGGTGAGAAACTGCAGAAAAAAAAGATTTGTTGTCATGTGAGCTGTGAGAGAGATGATTCACTTGGGACAGGGGACCAGCGAGCTGCTCGGACACTGTACCTGGAGGTCCCGGAGCAGCTCGTGATGGGGTGTGCTGGTGGCTTCTGGACATGTTAGAGTGACTCTGAGTGAAGCTCTTCCTGGTTGGACCTAAAGGGGAAAGATATTCAGATATTCAGGCAGTATAACTAGCCAGCAGCAAAGTAATTTAGACTAAAACACAGTTAGATCCATAATTTGCTGGATTGCTTGATCATTTTTGGAGTTTTGCCTCTGCACACAACCACAGTGGATTTTGGATCAAACAATAATTGGACAACTTTTTTCTCTGCAACACCAAAAGACCTGAAAGTCGACAGAAGACAACTAAAGTAGATGATGAGAGAATTATTTCCATAGTTAAGAAAAACAACTTCACAACATC
Source organism: Etia nguti (assembly GCA_015106755.1). Taxonomy (NCBI): domain Eukaryota; kingdom Metazoa; phylum Chordata; class Actinopteri; order Cichliformes; family Cichlidae; genus Etia; species Etia nguti. The sequence continues at coordinate 47,336 of VUQG01044394.1, forward strand.
TAACCATGTCAAGGACACTCTCAATGAGGTAGACTTCATGGATGTAAAACAAAGCGTTTACAGTAGGGTGGAGGAAGGCCAGATTTGACTGGAAAACGTGATCCTAAGCAAACCACATCAACTTTTAAACACGGTGGAGGCTGTGCTATGGCATGTACATGTATGGCTGTCAGTGGAACAGAGTCAGTGTTAAGTAATAATGTGCAGGCCAAGTGCTGCAAAACTGATCAGCAACAAACAAACCAAACACAGTCAACGCTTCACAGTGCAAATGGATAAAAAGTGTAAATGGAGAGACCCACAAACAAACAACATCTCAAAGAAGGAAACACAGCATTTGATGTTCTACACTTCAGGCAACCATTGACTCCAGAGGATTAAGGCTCACTGTGAGAGCAGGTTACCTTTCCTCAGGTTCGTTCATACTCACGTGTATTCTTGGGAAGCCCGGGTCCGATGCTGACCTGCAGAGATTTGCTCGAAGGCTTCAGGACAGGCATGTCTCCCTGACCCTGGACAAATATGACCTGCCTGGAGCCGCCGCCACTCAAGAAGCCCCAGTTCTCCTTCTTCAACTTCATCTCCAGTCTGAGAAACACGACAGACATTTTTATATCAAAATCCTGGACTTTGTTTTTGTCTTGTTTGTCCTTTTAGCTTCTACGTTTACTGTTGAAGTGTTTACTTACGTGTTACTGAACTTAAGCGGTAGCTTCCTCTGGGTTTTCTCCTCAAACCTTTGGGCCAGCAAGCTGATGAACTCGGTCTTAAAAATGCACTCCAGCAGGCTGTCGTACTCCTGCTCGTGCAGTATCAAGAAGTCGTCCTGCATTGTGCTGAAAGTACGAACAAAGCAAGGGAAACTTTAAGTGTTATAACAGATCTCACTGTTTTTCTGCTTTCTGTGAAACTTTAACAGAAGCCAAGATCACGAGTCAGAATCAGCTTTCACATTTGCATCAAGAGCCTCACAAAGCGGCTACATGTGAGGAGGGACGACAGCTTGAGACCGTAACCCACACAAGGATACTTTGTTCCTCCCAGTGAAGTCGGGTTTTTCTCTGATGAGCTTTTTACAACTCCTGCTTTCGCTCATTGCACCACCTGGTCTGTATTACCCCGCTGACTCAAAAGCCACATGTTACACCAGCAGCTCCACCTCTGAAACGAGCTATGCTGCATTCTCATGAACAACAAAGCTACGATAAGTCTCTTGGCTCCTTTTATTTTGTAATTTTACAATAAACTGATCAACGTTCTTTCACCACTATAGCATTTTTGACTAATTTAGCAACGTTTTGGAGATGTGGACTAAACTGCTTTCAGTCAGACCTGAAAACACTAACATATACAAGCAGCTTAACTATACTCCGCATGTTTTCCGTGTCCCTTGTGTGACATTTACAGCAACATGGGAACTTCTTTGATTGCAAATCCAGACTGTGACTTTGAAGTGGATTCATGGCTTTCTGCAGTGCAGCGTCTACAGAATCAGATGTTGTCTTGTTTTGGAAACAGTCAAATATCTGCTGGTATGTACCTGAGCTCGTAGAAACGTGTGATTCAGAGCATCAGCTTTGAGATAACGGAGAGGAGAGCAGAGCAGGGGCTGAAGTTTGGAAATCATTAGCATGCACTTTAGTTATGATTAAAGTAGCAGAAAAATACACTGGGAAAAAAAAAGCTTCACCACCTGGAGGGATTGATGCAGTGATTGTATGTTTCAGCTGGGAAAAGGTTACTTAATCCTATTTGATTCACCATCTAGGAAGTCGTGTCTCATAAGCGTGGAAAAGCTGTTTCAGAAGAGTCAAATTACTGCCCTGTACTGAGCAAAGAAAACTACGAAGGCAATTGGTGAAACTACGAAAACTGGGTCCTGGACGGGTAGTAGGGAACCATCATCTCTGATAAATGTGGTCGGGGGGAATAGAAATCCTGAACAATTGAGATTGGAGAGAAATCACGTAATTAAAAACATAAAAAATCCACAGTAGAACTCACAGCTATGTTTAATAGTGAAAGTTGGAGCATTTCCACAAATATAGCGTGAAGAGAACAGCTGTGCGGCCTTAATAAAAACACACTTATCAGTTTCAATTTGCCAGGGAGCATAAAGATTAGAGTCTGAAGCAATGGAAATGTGTTCTGATGAAACTGATTTACTGTGATCCAGGAGTGATTGGCACGAGAAGAAAGGCGGATGACGTGCAAGCCTGTGGGTGCAGGGTTATGACCTGGAATTACTTTACAGGTCTAGGTTAGGCAACATTATGTGCCCCCCCAAAAAAATGAGGTCAGCTGACTATCTGAATACACTGAATGACCAGGTTTTTCCCCATCAGTGGTAATGCCATTATTCTTTGGGCTCAAACTGTGACAGAGTGGTTCACAGAGCATCAAACATGATTTCAACACATGGACACACTATCCACACAGTCCAGAGTTCTCGACCTCTTTGAGAACCTTTGGGATATGATGGAGACAACTTTACACAGCAGTCTGACTCTCATCAGCATCATCAGTGCAAGATCTTCGAAAAAAAATTAGTGCAACTATGGATGGAAATAAATGTTGCGACACTGAAACGATGTCACGGAGATTGCGTGCCCTGATCAAAGCTAAAGGCGGTCGAATGAAATGTGTGGCTTTTCTTGTGGCTGTGCAGTGTAAATTCTGAAATACACCAAAATAAAAATGCTGCTGTAGGTAGATTTTCTGGAGAGCAGGATATGCTGTAGCAGCAGGAAGTAACAGTTAGAGTTGACTTGTGTAAACAGAATAAGCACCAAATTTGTTTTTATGGATATCATTCGTGTGGCACATGTTATTAATTCTATTAATTATTAGACAGTATAATGACTTCTGTTCCTGCTTTGAGCTACAATAAACCTGCATTAAAGTTATGTGATGGAAAAAAATACCCCTTCATCCGTTTTCTTCCACTATCCTATTCTAGCTGCTATAGGGCAAGGTAGACCCCGGACCAGTCACCAGTCTGTCAAACGGCTAAGACACAGAGGCAGATAACTAGTCGCACCTATTGGCAATTTAGAATCACCAGTTAGCCCAATGCCACTAACTGCATGTCTTTGGACTGTGGGAAAAGGCTGGAGTACCCGGAGAGAACCCACGCAGACATGGGGAGAACATGCAAAGTCGACCCAGACAGTGGTTATGAATCCAGGACCCTGCTGTGAGGAAACAGTGCTAACCACCGCACCAATATTCTCCTTGATGTGAGTAAAAATAAAAATACTAAAGAAATTAAGTTTGCTTAATTTTAAAATTTTAAGATAGACTGGAATATACAATTGTAAAGGCTTTTTAAACTAGCCACTTAACAATTAGAAATGTGTTAGGTAAGAAGCCGAATAAAATGATAACACATCCATTTTCTTAACCCCTTCACTAGTTCAGGGTTGCAGATCATGGACTCGTCTTTTTTCTCGTCATTAGCGGAGCCGTGCCTGTCAGGTGGCAGAAGAAAACCTGCTGATTGAATTTACAAAAACACAAAAATAATATTGAACTTTCTGCCTGGCTGATGATGAAAGACTGGACTAAAGGTTTCACCTTTCAAACTGTGCCGTGTTAGCCTGAAGTGTGGGGATATCTGCTCTAGCATCATTCTCTCAGGAGAAAACCTTTCTCTCTGAGTTTTGTGGAGGAGTAAGAAGTTGTAAGCTCTTTGGACCTGGCAAATGCAATACTATACTTTCTTTTGAATAATGTAACTCAGATGTGAAGGAAGGATTTTGCACCTCAGAGACACCGCTAAGATCTTGTCCACATCGATCCGCCTCTTCAGCACCTCTGTCACCTGCCCTTTCTCTGGCCCCTGTTTCACCTTCTCTCTTCCAATCAGGTACACAGATTTTGGGGTCAGTATCAAATCTCTCTTAATTGCCTAATTGAAGAAGGAAAACACAATGTTACACAACTATTTTGCCAGTTGCTGGAAAACCAGACTGCAGATTTAATTGAACCAACCTTGAAGCGACGGTCGTATTTTGTGACTTTGTCCGCAAAATCGATCTTTTCTCTCTTTCCAAGAAACTGCCGGAGCTCAGGCCGGTCATCCATACCGAGGTAGTCACCTACGAAGTTTCTGTTGAGGCTGTGTCGCCGCCTCTCTTTTCGGTTCAGCAGCAGATCGGAAGCTGAATGAACCCAGAGAAAGAGGATAAGAGCGGGAGCGCGAGGCAGGTAGATACTTCCGGCAGTAAGATGCTCGCTCACTCACCTTCTTCCCTCATCTGAACATACTTCTTGCGGGCCATATATTTCCTCCAGGCTTTCTGGATCGTCCGGGCGTAGCCGTCAAACTTGCGCTCCCTCGTCTCTTCCAGCAGAAACAGCTGTAAAGACAAAGAGCGAGACTCAGCATGACACACGGCGAGGGCAACTCACTGCACAAACCCAAACACAGACATGAACTCAGTGGAAGGAATGGCTGCACACGCATACTGAACATACCCGAGTACAGTTAAATACACAAACCGAGCTGTCGGCTCGTCATTTTTATTAGTCTACAGTGCAGGAATAAAGTTTTGGTGTCTGACAACAAGACCCGTGTCGTGCCAAAAAGTGATTTCCAATGTTCCTGTGTGTTTTCGATGTGTTACATATTTGCTTATATTGGTAAATAGTCAACAGGATTTATGAAAGGCTTATATATAAAATAAAGAAATCACCTATTTTGCCAGCATCTTTATGACTCTGCATTATGTTACCTACATTATAATCAATCCAGTCCTGTTCGGCCAGTTCTATAAAATATCTTTATAGAACTATTATGTTATGTTTCTTGCAATTTTTGCTGCCCTCTTGGTCAAATCTCTCCAAAAAAATACAGTTTTAATGCCAACAACACGCTTTACCCAGATAAATAAAGAATATATAAAAATGTCATTTTGCAAAAAACCAAACAGATTTCAGCTTTATCCTTATAACAGGAATGTTTTCTGGCTCGAAATGACTGGATATCATTCATGAGAGATATATTTGACAGGTTATAGGCCTACAAGTCATTTGCACCTGTTTAAATAGCGGCAGTCATTTTTTGGAAGAAGACAAACAGCCACAGCTTAATTGGATTGTTGTAATGAAATTGTTTGGCAGCTGAATTAACAGAGTAATGCCTGCAAAGCTGCAGAGCCAACGGTGAACACGTTTAAACTAAAAAGGCCAGCGTCAACAGGATTCTGATCATTGCTTCGAGACGGACTTAAAGACATTAACACTTACCCTTTAAAGTAAAAAAAACTTAGAGTTTAATTACAATAATCTTTAAAATTACAATCCAGCAAGTGTTTGTGGTCCTCGCTAACACTTAGGAGCAGACCCATCTTTTCACCCGGATATGTCATTTTCCGACGGGCGTCGGGACACGCAATCACACTCTCTGCCCTCTCCCCGCCAGACTAAACATCCTGCCCAGTGCTGCAATAGGCTTGGCATCGACAGAGCCGGCCACAGGAACAAACCGCAAGCAAGACCAAAACACAACACAGCAGATCAAACTTCACCCAGAACGGCTGCGAGCAGAAAAATACACTGAGTCACAGAAACAGTGACACCACAAAATCAGAGGTTACGAGAGTGATTGCACTTCCCAGCTGACAACTCCAGGAGCAAACAGCAGGTGGTGTTTTGGATAATATTAGTGGAAGCTAAAAGGAAATGGTGGCAAACTTCCTAATGTCTCTATTACACAAACATCTGGCTGGCTCGTCAAATCACAGCAGTGCTGAAACAAACAACTGTATTTACTATAAATAAATAAATAAATATATTTAAAGTATGGTTAATTAATTACCCGTGTACTCACTTACTTGTATAAGCCCTATACAAATATTAGGGAATGGATTATAACAGTATAAAGTACCAGATAAACAGTACTGAGCAAAAATCTTGAGCTACCTCTCATTTGTTGATATTTTGTCTCTAAGGAGCCAGACTTAAGTGGTCTTAAGTGACCGTTCTCCAGGCTTTCTAAAGATCTTTTAGAGTTTTTCTTTGGACATTACCTGCTTTTTCACTAATTTTCAGCCTAGTCTGTACCCTTACCACTTTCAGAGGAATGTTTTTAACACTTAACACTGACCTTTGAGTCAGTCAAGGCTAAAAAGGTACCTAGCTTTAAGGATGAACCAGTGCTGTCTACAAATAACAGAGAATTTAGGGGAAAAAATCAGTTTTAAGTTGTATCTTTAGGCACTTTGTTACTATTAGCCTGCCACAAAACATATAATCTGCTCCCATTTCTTTAGCAGCAATGACACAGTTTGACAAAAAAAAGGCTATTTTTGGTTCCTAAAAAGCTGTTAGCTAACAATCTGGCATATCTCAGCATGGTGTGCAGTGCAGTGTTATAAAATCCGAGGAAATTGGACAAGTGGAGATTGAAAGAATGAGTGAAAAATGAAAAGAAATTCTTATACAAAAGGTGCAAATCGTCATTAATATATGCAGAAGACGTACAACTGTGAGTGTCTCTAAAACACGATGGAGGCTCTTTCATGGTTCAGGGCTGCATTTCAGCCAGTGGTGTTGGAGATCTTGTCAAAATTAAAGAATTATGAATGCAGAAAGTATCATCAAATCCACCGTGATGACAGATGATAGAAGAAATAGAAGACAGAGAGATGACATTACAAAAAGAAAGAAGTCACAGGTTATTCCAAAGCTGAAGGGGCCCTAATGGGAATAAGCCTTGTACCCTTCAGATCTACGCCTCAATTTTGAAACAGCCAGGAGGACAACACACGATGATCTCAGGCTGCAAAATGGCTCATATGGGGTCAACATACCTGCTATGTTACATGCGCTAAACCACAATGTGCTTTAAAAGCAATCAGAAAAACCTTAAAAATCAATTCTTAGATGTAGAGGGAACCACAGGAGTGAAGCCAGGAGTGGGGTGATGTGATACCATCTGCCAAAAAACAGCAGGAATCTGAGCTGCTGCATTTTTGAGATGGATCTTATTTGGAAGAAGCATGACTGCACAACTTTTCTGATGTGTGCTTCGAAAACTAGCCCAAGTTCGTGGCCCAACATTAGGGCACTTTCAAATTAGTGGCTTTGATGATTGAACACTAATAGGACACAGGAAACAGAAGAAGAGCTGTGACTGCTGTATAAAAAAGGGTTTTTTAATAACTCTATAGGCGAGCTGTCTGTCATAGTCACTCAGCTCTGCTTACAAAGCACCTCTGATGGACAGTAAGCCACGAGCAAATCCATCATCACCGAGGGGCTGAAACTCCTCCAACATCTGGCCTGGCGTCAAACAAACTTTACTTATTACAGCCAACAGAAAAACGCTTCAGTCACCCGACTCATTAGCTGGTGTCAGTGTCTTATCATGCACAGAGACTTGTTTTGAGAAGCCTGGCAGCTCATTTCAGCGGTCCGCCCCATGTGATATTTGCGCTTCATAAACACACCTCAGTGGCTCTCAGTGTGGTGGCATGGGGGGATGGGGGCTCCTGGCAGTGAGCGGCTGCAGTAAATAAGTAAAGGCATTCAGGATCCGCTGTAAGGCCTGAATTGAGACTAAGATGTCTGTGTTTAAAGCTACTAAACATACATCTGTGGGCGTGCATGCTTACCCTTGCATGACGTGTACAAATGTTAATGAGTGAAAGCGCAGGGCTGCACACAAGTGCTGCTTTCATAAGAATCGTGAAAAGAAAAAAGCAGTTATGGTGGAAAAAATACGAGCCTTTACGGTGTCACCCCAAACTCTGCAACCACAGCCTGCGCTCGTGTTTTCATTTCAGAGCGGCGGTGACTCAGTGCTGACGTGGTGCAAGGGTCGGGTTCAGTCTCCTCCCCTGTGACGAGGGTTAGAGCGTGATTTGGGGCTCTGATGTCCTTTTATGGTGTTCAGTGCAAAAACTGATGATTTGAGGCTTTTTGCAGCCTGCTGATGACGCTCTGACAAGAGATGTGAGCTGCTACAAATTATCTGTAGTTTTTGCTTTGTGCTTTATATTCCTGGAAAGCTTCCCAAAAGAGGCACTGCATTATAAATGGACAAACACAGATAGAGAAGACGCGACGGTCCAAAAGAGACGCAGCTGTGAAACGTACCGACTCGGGGGCTTTGATGAAGATCTTGGTGCGGCCGAGCTGGAACTGATCCTGGTCCATGTTGACAGACCGCAAGAGATGAAGGACGCCTTGTTTCTCCTCTCCCCGCCATGCTGGCCAGGATTCTTTGGTCAGGATGGCGTACCTGTCGAAGTTGAGCAGCGATAAGGAGCAGAAGTTGTGTGACTTTGGTTTGAAGCACAGGACACAAGCAGTAGAGTGAATGAAACGGCCGTATCTTTCATAGCCTAGTCAGTCAGGTGAAAAAGAAAAAGAAAAGCTTGATACCTGTTGAGGAACTTCCGGAAGACCCTGCGGTAGGCATAGCCAGCACGCCTCACTCTGATGTTTTCCTTCAGACCCAGATACTCCACCTGGTGCTTCACCCTAAAGACAGAAAAACTACATTCAGTATCAGATAAACCACAATTGATGATATGTGGTCATTTAGTGATATCTACAAACACTAATCAATAACAGCTGATTCCTTTTTTCTTAAACTTCTAAGCAATCAACTGTAAGTCTTTTCACAGCACGTGAAGCTGCCACTCATACTACAGGAAGGGATAATCGGAGGTTATTGTATGCAAATGAGTTGCTTTCCTAACTTTTTCCTCAAACAAAGTAGTCAAACTTCCTGTGAAAACAGCGGTTCCAGTGCTAATTAATGATCCACCCTCACAACAGGAAGGCGGTGGGCTCCGAACAATACACCATCAGACTGTATGTGAACATGTAGTACCCAAAACCTGAGCACAGGGACAAAAGTGTAGGAAACTGAAACAAAGGAATAAAGAATGGGGAATGCCTGAAACGTGTCAGAGGGACAAAAAAACCCCCAAAAGACCAAAAAGCAAAGAAATTTGGTAAAGTTGGAAAAAAAAATCTGGATAATGACCTCATGTGCTATAATACATAAATAAATAAGAGAAAAATGTAATAAAATTAACCATAAATAACATAATACAGAATTTTGGTGATGGTGCATATTGCAAACTGGGTAGTTTTCCATTGGATTTGAACATTTGACAGGACTGTGCATCAGTTTAAACGAACTGATGATTTATCACTTTCTGTGCTTTATTTCTTTCAGTGTGGTTATAAATGTCATTAATATGTTTCTTCTGATCGAATTCGTCCTCGATAATGTTTTCATGCTCCATTTTTAATGGTCTCTGCTACATATTTTAGTCAGTTTTCTGTTATTTCATCTTATTTTTAAATAAATTTGTTAATTTCCCAATGTATTTTCTACTACACAGTTTGAAGTGGACCTATTATGCTTTTACTTCCCCTCATATAATAACACAGCACTATGGTTGTATCTGATATGAGCACAAACTCAAATATGAGGTCAGACTGCTTTAAAGGCTCAGTTTTTTCACTCTTAACTCTGGATGACTAAAAATATTGAGCTGGAAATGAGCATATTAGACCAACTTCAAGTGTTTCATAGAAATAGAAATAGCATGTTTTGGTGTCCACAGGACATGCTGTTTTGAGCCCTTTTAGAGAGATGAGGTTTTTCATACTTGTTCAGTCTTTTTCTAACTGTACTTTCATGAACGTTAACATGTAACTTGCTAACTGAACCCTGTGGAGTCTGAGATGTAGCTCTTGGGTTTTTGGCAGTTTCTTTGAGTGTTGTTGGTTTGACGTTGGGGTACATTTGTTGGGATGCCCACTCCAAGGAAGACTGTAGTACAAAATTAACAAAATGGCAAAACATCTGCTTTTATAGAGGCACTCATACTTGCTGATGATCAACTAATCAAGTGCATTCGATTTTCTTCTTAATTCCTTTGGAAGCAGTATGGGTATACTTAGTTTTTTCCAAATTTTCCAATTTTTATATGGGTTCATGGTGTACATGTTCTTGTAAAAATCATCGTAACTCTGAAAAAGCCACTGATTGGCTGCTCCTGCTCAGACCGCCCTCACGATCGGCCGTGTATACTCGAATGCTGCCCTCATGTTTTGCTTGGCTCTGAGGAGTAAGCGGTCTAATGAATGTGTCTTAATCTTTAACTTTTCAAGATAACAAGGAGTAAGTGCTAGTGATTCAGTCACTTACCGACTTTCCTCCCAGTCTCTGGGCTTCTTGGTCTCATTTGGTTTGATGCAGCGGATGTAGTGTGGCGTGCATTTCATCAGTGTGCTCACCAGATCGTTGGCTTGTTTCTGAAGGATGGAATTAGAGCAAACATCAAAAAAGGAAAGATAATGATGAGGCTGGCGCGTCTGTGACTAAATTACTGGCTCTTTGCTGACTGGGAACGCTGAAGGACATTCCACCGAACAGCAAACACGCACATTATCTCAGCAAAGGTCTTTTCCACAGTGACCCTGATAAACAGAAGGCACAGCTACACTCACACACCTTTATTTTGCTGCCTGCAGTTGTGGGTCGACCCTTCTTGTCAGCATTGAGGTTTTCTGGAAATAGTGATCTGATGAAGTTACTGTTGGAGGACAGAAAGTGAGGGATTAGGACAAAAAAAAGGAAAAAAAAAAAAGCTGTCATCATTCTCATATCAACAAAAACAAACAGCTGTAGGGCTAAAAATCACTCCAGGGCTCCCTGGCAGTGAAAAACAAAAAAACGCAGTTAATGATTGAAGAACCGAGGACCTTTGACGAAGGTCACTGATTTAAATTCCTGAACCATTTGGTAAGTTTGAGCTGGGGGTGCCTGGGAAAGCAAAAAAAAAAAAGACGTGTGTATATGTGTGTGTGTGTGTGTGTTTTTCCCCCACACTGTGCTGTATTTGTACAAACAGCTTTCTCTGCAGCAAATCCCCACAAGGCCTCTTCTGTGTAGACCGAGTGAATAATTTTACTTCAGGAATTTCTTCAAAGAATAAAATAATGAATTTCTTTTGACTGATACTGGGTCTGGAAAAGGAGAAACAAAGACGAATATTAAAATAGGACTGAGAGTATCAATCCCATTTCTTCCAGTATTTTTTTCTCTCGTCTTTCTGTAACTAAAAGGGAATTTTTCAGTAAAGTGTTGCATGTTGACAGTCTGAAATGACTCATAAGGGAAGGGGCTGCTAAAGCTAGTTTTTCACTTACAGGGTAGAGATTTAGGTAGTAGATACAGATTGAAATTGTTAATATCTACAAAATCTAGAAAGAAACACAACATTTGTCATTAAATTCATATATTTGGAGGTGAATCCATAAATTGCTTATTTTCTCCCAAATATATAGACCGAAACACAAGATTTAGACAAATCATTTGGATTTTAGCAGTCCTAATCAGGTGGAAACCTCAGCGCATGAGAAATGAAGCCAGCATGGAAGTGCAAAAACTGCAGTTCAAGAAGCAACCGCTCAAGCCTGGCTCCAAAAGTGAGTCTCCATAAACTTCCATGTTAAAATGATGCAAACATTTTCAGTATTTATAGCTCCTTTACTCCATCTACAAAACTTTTTATTAAATGATACGACTTGATGTGCCGTTATTTGTACTAAAAGACCCTCCAAGAAGCACAGTTTGTGCCTCTAATGCTTGGTGAAATGACACCGTAGCATTTTATTTTTAGAATTTGTTGCTTAGCACTAATTAGCACATATCTGTGTCTGCGCAGACTGTCGTCACAGCCCGCTAACAGGGCTTCATAACATTAGCCCGTAATTCAGCACTTCACCTTGCAGTGTAAAATATAGCTACAGTGGGATGCAAAAGTTTGGGCAACCTTGTTAATAGTCATTATTTTCCTGTATAAATCGTTGGTTGTTACAATAAAAAAATGTCAGTTAAATATATCATATAGAAGACACACAGAGTGATATTTGAGAAGTGAAATGAAGTTTATTGGATTTACAGAAAATGTGCAATAATTGTTTAAACAAAATCAGGCAGGTGCATTAATTTGGGCACTGCTGCCATTTTATTGATTCCAAAACCTGTAGAACTAATTATTGGAACTCAAATTGACTTGGTAAGCTCAGTGACCCCTGACCTATATACACGGGTGAATCCAATAATGAGAAAGAGTATTTAAGGGGGTCAATTGTAAGTTTCCCTCCTCTTTTAATTTTCTCTGAAGAGTAGCAACATGGGGGTCTCAAAACAACTCTCAAATGACCTG
>VUQG01044395.1:29370-44439 GCA_015106755.1 Etia nguti
CCCATTGCCAAAAAAAAAAACAAAAAAAAAAAAAAAAACAAGAAGTACACTGGGTATATACATACATAAGGTATATATGTATAAACATACATGAAGACTTTTACATGCTGTAACAACAGGGCACTTGGTCCGCTTTGCTCGCAAATGAGACATTTCAGAGTTGAGAGTTAGCAGAAGTGACTCTAGCAAGGATATAACAATGGCAGACTGCAGATAGTCATTCAGAATTTATTAGGGTAGGTCTGTGCTACTCAGACGAATCTGTTCACCAGGCAGGGGTTGAGCTTATCTCCTTTTGATGTCAGAGGGGGCTGCAAATCTGAGTGGCTTTTTTTCTTTCATAGAGTTTTTCTGATACATGCAGAAAAGGAAAAAAAATAAATAAAGGATGGGAATCTCTCATGTTTCATGGATCTCTGGGTTCACTGAAGAAACGAAAATCAGTTGAAAGTTGATGAAAATCGAAATTTTACACATCTCCTTCACGTTACATGAATGAGAGGCTTGTACATGCAGTAAAACAAAAAAAAAGTATGTCTTTTCAGTCTTGGAATAACAAACTAATGGCACACATTCTTTCACTGGGGTCATGCCTCATTGAAGAAATAAATAACATGCAATCTGGGACTCAGCCATCGATTCCAACAGTGCATCTAATCTGAATGGTGCAAACTAGCTAGCCAATTAGCCATGGTTCAAATCTCCCAAATAACCAGAGGCAAACTCAAGGGCACAGACTCACCCCAAAACAAACACCAACATGGCCAAACATGGATGCAGTGCAAATTATGACATAAGGTCAGAGCAAAACACTTTTAAAGAGACTCTTTTGTTACCCATTAACAGAAGTAACAATAGGACAATGCCTAGAGAAAAACCAGCATCACAAGCCTGCTTACATTAACTGCAGTGAAAACCAATACGCTTGCTATAGAAAGAGAAGTGAAAGAGAAATTTGCCCTATCTCCTCTCAACACCTCAGGCTGCTGGTGAGTCATCTCGCTCACAAGAACATTCAGCTTAGCTACCAACTGACTCAGGGAAAAAAAAAACCCAGAACAGGCTCACTCTGCTGCTGCACCACACACTGAATCTCGACTTCAAAATGTCTTACCATTCTTTTATACAAAAAAAACACCTAATACATACGACAAATTAGCCGGTCATTGTCATGTCTGTTGTTATCTGTCACATACAGCAGTTAGTGGCTCGGATTACCCTGTAGCCTAAATCAAAGATAGACCAAATCAGTGCACGAATGTCAGATCTACTCACTCAGATGGCATTTCTAACACTGATTTTCAAACCAACCCCTCCATTACTGGATTGGGCCCGCAACCCCAACAGCAATGTTGTAGGTGCCGCTGCACTGTGGCACTATAAATCAAAAGATTCCCATATGTGTATCAAATGCCAAAAAAACTATTCTCAAACATCAATCAAAGCCACATATTGAGATGATCTTAATTTGAACCACAAGCATTTGGAAAATTAAAACCTCGTGCCTGCCATTACAACAAAAAGAGGAAAAAGAGGAACCACAAATTTCGACTGCTGCAGCGTCTCTGGGCTGCTTTGATGTAAGAGTAGTCCCCAAAGACCCACCATCTACTCGTCATAGCTACTTTGAAACTAATGGGGAAACAGGAAGCTAAGGGGACAAGGCAAGCCATCTAGCTGTGGGAGAAACTTGGATATATCTCAGGAGGAACTCGGAAAGGACAAACCACCAAACCAAGATGATGGCCCATGAAAGTTAAGAGAAACTGCAATGACAAGTTGTACATCATCGCAGCACGCCCAGTTGTTAGAAGTACTATAACATTATCATCATTATGAATCGTGAATTTTTCGAGCAGTTCTTAGATGAACCTCTTCCTCTCAATAAAAGTCTGTTCCAAATTCTAAATATAGTACCTAGGCAGCACAAAATGTGATCAAAACTTTCCTGAGCAGATAAAAATACATATCCTTACAGGCCTCTAATTTTAATCCTATTTAAAAATGTGAATCATTAAGCAGTTTATTTGATAACATGTTATGTGTGCATAAATTCCCTCATCTAGGATCTGGCTCCATCTTTCCCAGAAACCCATATACACGCCAAATGTTTCCAGAGAAATACCGTAAACACTGCAGTGTGTCTACACAGACGCACACACAGAAACCCCTTCCTGTTTTCAAAGCGTTCGCAAACTCAATCAAAGACAGAAGGTTTAGGATTTACATCTGTGCCCTTTTATGTCTGTGGCCTCACAGGAAAGAACCATCTTAGCCCAGCTGCAGCAGAGAGCTCACTACAAGGCTCAGCCTTCATGCTCCCGCATGCAGCATAACTGAAAACAATATCCACAATTCAGACACTTAGTGCTAAAAGCACTTCTTAGAGGCATTAGGATATGGTCTGTGAACATCAGAGGACCTTCCTGACAAAGAAATAAAGATAATCGCTGCTATGTGGATGTTGTGACGGAGACAAACACACACTTCTGGTGGCTTAACAGTATATATATCTACACATCTACACATAGCATACATTCACATCAGGTCTTTCTCTTAAAAATTGGTTTGAAATATCCTCCAAATACACTGCTGACATTTATGGCAGTTTATGTGTGCTCCTAAAATACTTCAAGAGGAAATGAAAAACTTAAGAGGGAAGTGGCTTGGGTTTAAAATACACAGAATCCAGGACCAAATCTGGCCATGGGAATGGAACAGCCCAACACTATACAAGGCCCGTTAGTATGTTAACATGTCTCAGTTACAGCCAAAGCCCACTGATTGTACAAAGGTTCTTTGTCATTATTGACACAATGCAGCAGCTTCTAATAAAATAGGCAGACGTTCGGACATTGATACTCTCTACACAAGAGAAGTTTTAGGATTACAAAACATTTTATTAGGTGAACACTGAGTCAAAGTCTGTAGAAAGACATTGTAAACTTCCCAATATATCCTAACATATAAGACATATATGTACGTCTTAAATCTGTCATGCATCTAATGAAATATGAGAATGCAACCATCAACCAGTCAAGTACAAAGCTTTTAGAAGTGCCCTTACATATCTATATATACATATTTGTCAAATAACACCATTTCATTTGCCTCTTAGCTACTGCAGCCACAACCATCACTTCCTCAAAAGAATACAGAAGCAAAACCAAAGAGGTGGTTAGCTCAGCAGACTTTGTTAAAGGTAAGGTGTGTCTGCAAGCTTAGACTAGTAATACAAAGGTTTTGGAGGAGTAGGTGGTGGAGGTTAGAACTAACAACTGGCAGTAACCCCAAATAATACTATCTATAAAAAGGTCCAGGAAATTGTTTAGCTTAACATGAGGGCCACAGGATATAGGCAATTACCCAGGCCATAAAGCACTAGCCCTAACAGCTGAAGTAGCTGTCTCCCTTTGTCGTTTCAGGACATGATGGGGGTTGTTTGGGAGGAATGTGTTTGGAAGGCTCCACAACAGGAATGGGAGTGCAAACCAGCCCACAGGTGATAAGATCACAACAATGGCAGATAAAACGCTGAGCTGTCAAATCAATCACACAGATAGGAAGAGGACACAGGGAGAGGAATCACTAAAAGATCACACTGACAACAGACAATACCACAGCACTACAGGAATCTAAAACAATGAGGCTATACCCTAGACATGTTCGGTGAGGTACTGAGGCAACTGACCTTCACTGATAAAAAGGATGAAGGATTTTTTTTTTTTTTTTTTTTTAAGGAAAAAACAAATCAGACTATATACACTTGGACCGCTAAAATATATTAGCAATATTAGCATGTGTTTATTAAAAACTGGAGGAGGATAAAGAAAAATGGTAATTTGGAAAACAAGAGATACAAGCACAGTACACCTCAAAAGGCAGCCGCCTTGGTAGAGATGAATATTTTAGATAAACGTGACATTCACAAAGAGACTGCTTGCACATACTGTGCTTGCATAAATCTCCCAAGTCTCCCAGGAAGACCACAGTCCTCGTCTACAGAATTCACATTAGCCTTACATCACAGCACACATCCCAGACGAGACGCAAACCAAAATCTCACAAGGCTTTAAGTGCGTTCTTGTCATTTCAGCCATGTGAACATTGTTGCACCAAGGCCAAGTAACATGTTCTCAGCAAAGGGCGTGCTGTGTGTAAACCAGCTCGGCTTACCACCTATCATTTAGACTAAACCACCTCAGGGCTATCTGTTCACAAACCGTGTGGATACTTTCACATTAAATGTTTAAAAATCGAGGATGTGTGAGCAAAATGTCAAAAAAACATTAATAATAAAATAAAATAAATAATACATCCTTAGCTACATTTGTAAATGGTCCTACACTTGTTCTACATATGAGAAAAAAAGCAGTTTGATTAAGAATTCAGAGGCTCAAAGACCAACATTTAATTTATCAGTGGAAAGTGGCTCAATTTCACAATGTAATATGGTGAAGACTACTATGTGGGGGGGGGAATGATTATCCTTGACTCTTAAAAAAATGTGGCACACCAAATCTTTTTTTTTTTGGTCAATAGATGTGTCATGAAAAATATTTCATTAAACAGATGCTTTTCAGCAAAAATAAATGGCTCAGGCAGCACTCAGTATTCTGTTCACTCCATTACTATGAATCATACAAGAGGAAAGGTGGTGAAATCTTAGCAACAATGTTTGGATCACTTCGCCATTTTAGCTGCTGCCATCATGCTGTGTGGAACTGAGGATTTTTATTTTTTAGCCTGTGGCAGTAGTTCTCAAAAATTGGGGATCTGGGGCGTAGATGAGTTCCCGAGATTATTGAAGGGACTCACATCAAATTTAGGAGATGAGCAGGTTTCGCCAATTCACACAATTCAAGCTGAATCAAGCTTTAGAGCCAATATAGCCTGGGATGAATTCATGTGTGAGCTCCTGTGCTTTAACATGAGGAAAAATAAATAAATCCATGACATATGTTACATAAAAACAAAACAGCAGTGTAGTTCAAGGACAAAACCTCCATGCATTAAATCAATCAGCCTCACAAAGGCCAGAAAGATTGAATGGGGAAAAAACAAAACAACAACAAAAAAACATGGTTGTCTTTCAGACATTAAACCGTGACACTGTAAATGACTGAAAAGGGCATATGACTTCCTCTGTGACAAATGCACTGCGAAAGAAAATTCACGTCGAGATGGTTAAGGGAAAAAAAACATGTAAAATAAACGACTGGAAAAACGAGCACAGGCGCTTATTTGCGACGTATTGTACCGCGAGTGCCGAATATGTGATCACTGTGTGACCGTCGGTGCAATGCGAAACAGTGTACAGTGCTGTGAATGGGCAGGCAGGTACTTTATGAATGGAGGGGATCATGTGACCGCAGCACCTCCCGAAGCAGATATTTCTCACTGACTGTCAACAAGCACACTCAAGGGATCAGCCCATTAAAACAATACCAAAATGCGACCTGAAATGGGCGCGACGTGTTCAAAAACACAGCATGCACAAATTATAATCGACGTCCGTAGGTTGTGAGGCTCTGGGCGTGAATGCGATTCCGTTTTTTAAGCGTTTTTATGAATGGAGGATTGTGATATGTAAATGAGCATGATTGAGAAAAAAAAAAATGGCATCTTCGGCTTTTCAATGCCGACATTGCCGCATTAACCGCGAAGAGCCTTCATTAAAGAAAGGCTGGACTTAAAGACAAACACAATCCGCAATATTTTAATCGATGATTATGTTCTGAAATCATGGCGGACAGCAGTTAGACACAGATCAGGGCTGTCAATACAGAGGTCTCTGATCGTGATGTACCGAACATGCACTCACATAAAATTATATTTAGATTACTGCCATCTATGCGTCTGTTCCGAACGATCCTTCGTGAATTAATACATTTCCTGAACATATAATAATACACCAAGCAAGAGCCTCCTAAATAAGCAAGGATTAGTACACCTCAAATTTTGTGGCTTTAATGTGAATTCTCGCAGCATATACTGGTTAGCAGTATCATAAGCCTACAAAAAAGTAGCAACGAGATTAATATTTTACTACGGATCGATGCCACCGTTTCCCCGGCACGGTTCTGTTTAAACTCACAAGGCAATCTCTTCTATTAGCTTGATAAACAAACAAACAAACAGGGGGGGGGAGAAGTACAACGTGTTTCTTATTGTTGATATTAGTAAAACAAGACGATGAAATGGCAACGTTGCTTGGTTAGAAATGTCACTGGGAACTAACCTAGCTCGATGCTCGGCGTGTTAATATCTACAGATATAAGTACATATTGAAGATTAGCTGTGTTTTTGGGTGTAAATGATAAAATAATAATAATTAAAAAAAATAGTGTGTGTGTGTGTAAAACAGGACTTACTCGTTGTTTGGATTTGTTGAATCTTCACTCATTTTTTTCCTCACGGGGATCCAAATCCTAGCAATAGCATCGACGACGCAGTGACGGCGGGATAAAATACCACATATATCACCATTTTCCTTCACATACAGAAATAACCCCTATTTCGGATAGTAAATAAACGGCGTACAAGGGGCATGCCTAACTCAGCGTCCCTGTGAAAACCAAGTGAAGCTAGCTGGACGTTAGCTTTTGCTGGCTGGGCTCTAACGTTAAATCGCGAGGAGGAATGACAATCGTTGATTCATTTTATCCTCCCTGGAAGTAAAATCCGACCACAACAAATGGGCCATCTGGACCATCCTCTTCAACTGACACAAATCCCCGGCTTGCAAAAATGTGCATAGATCCTCAAAAAATGTAGAAACCGTTGTAGGTTGTATCGTTTGGCAGGTTATTTATGGCTGGCTGTCGAGCATCCATTCGCCAACTTCAGGTCCAGGACAACACTTGAAAAAGCGCTGTGCAGCGTTGCTCCGTCAACGTGTCCGAGTAATTTTCAGTAAAGGCATCCAATACCCCCCAAAATGGTCCGTCTGTTTTCAGCATTAGCACCGACAGTTAAAGTAAAAACACCTAGACCTCAAATTTCCTTGAGAAGTTGATGGACATCTGCTTTAATCGAACTCCATTTTCAACTCGGGGGGGAATGAAACATCGGAAAAATGGGCGGATATGTCGACCCTCGCTTGAAAAAAAGATCCTTCCGCGACGTAGTAAAACATAACACTTGCGATAGAAAAAATACCAACTCAGCACACACTTTGCTCTGTATGCTTAAAGAGTAGCGTATATTATACTAAACCGCGTTCCCCCGTAAACGTATGCAATAAGTTAGTAAGATTTCTTTCCAAAGTTTACCTAAAGTAGTCCCCCCACTTCCCAAAAGAAGTTTCCCTTCAATCACGCATTGAAACAAGAGGGAAGCGTCTGTGTGATAGCACGCAAAGTAGGCTAGAAAATAATCTAGAAGAAGGACCTGAGCTGACACGGAGACTTGGTCATTAACAATTTCTGGTATATTCTTTTTTCAGTTGTATTATCGTGATCTACCTCCCCTCCGAACCGCTTTTAAAATCCTAATGCAAAATAGTGGGGAAGTGCTGCAAATGTACACAACCGAGAGTGCTGCAGCACGTGGAATTATATCAGACCCTCTTCACGATTTATGTGTTTCAAATCAAGATGGTATTTCTATCTCTGAGCGTAGGCCAGGGTTATTTATTATTCAGTGATAGCAGAGTGAAAAGTGAAAGACTGTAAAGCGGCAATTCAGAAAATGAGGATTTTTTTCTTCTTCTCTGGAATGTAGAAAAAAAAAATCTGAGTAGGGCACAGTCTGGGATTTTTGAGAACTGTAATTGGCCGTAAATGTAAATAAAATACAGGCATCAGGATTACACTATAAGCTACAAAAAGGGTCTTTGGGTCATCACTAGAGAGTAGGGGACTAAAACAACTGCATGTGGCTCAAAGTCGTGCTGCTAAAACTGTTTCTAAAACTGTACCAGGCAGCTAAAGCTCCCTCAAGAATAAAACAGTCTAAGAAGTTGCCAGAAAAATCCATGTGTGCTTCTATGAATCTTAGTTGCAAATGTGTTAAAAAGCCTTTCAGAGCAAATCGGCAGCCTGGTTGCATAAGACTTAAATGCTATTGGATTTCTGTACTGTGTGGAAAAGGCAAGAGATCAGGCTAAATGATTCTGCCTGGTTGTCATAGTGATAACATGTTGTGTGAGAAGTTTCTTTGTATTTCTCTGGCTTTCATACAGCTTGTGCTACAGTATTATGCTGAGGGCCATATGAAACATCCCTCAGTGTCACTATACATACACTACCAGTCAAAAGCATGGACGGACCTTCTCATTTAATGGTTTTTCTTTATTTACATGACTATTTATATTGTAGATTCTCCCTGAAGACATCCAGACTATGAATGAACATGTACGGAATTATGTAGTAAACCAAAAAATGTGAAATAACTCAAATTTTGTTTTAGATTTTAGATTCGTCAAAATAGCCACCCTTTGCACAATCTTGGCATTCTTTCGATGAACTTCATGAGGTCGTCACCTGAAATGGTTTTCCAACAGTCTTGAAGGAGTTCCCAGAGATGCTGAGTACTTGTTGGCCCTTTTGCATTCATTCTGCAGTCCATCCCACTGCAGGATGCTGTGGTAGCCATGCATGTAGAGATCATCCGTTCACCTTTTCTGCGTCACACAAAGGCACGGCAGGTAGAACCAAAGATCTCAAATTTGGACAGACCAAAGCACAGGTTTCCATTGGTCTAATGTCCATTCCTTGTGTTTCTTGGCCCAAACAAATCTCTTCTGCTCATTGCTTTTCCTTAGTAGTGTTTTTTTTTAGCAGCTATTTGACCATTAAGGCCTGATTTGCGCAGTCTCCTCTGAACAGTTGATATAGAGATGTGTCTGCTACTGGAACTCTGTGTGGTATTTATCTGGGCTCTAATCTGAGGTGCTGTTAACTTGCGATTTCTGAGGCTGGTGACTTGGAGGAATTTATCCTCAGCAGCAGAGGTGACTCTCGGTCTTCCTTTCCTGGGGCGGTGCTCATGTGAGCCAGTTTTGTCATAGCACTGGTCTTTGCGACTGCCCTTAGGGGACAAATTCAAAGTTTTTGCAATTTTCCAGACTTACTGACCTTTGCTTCTTGAAGTAATGATGGACTATCGTTTCTCTTTACTTAGCTGATTGGTTCTCGCGATAATATGAATTTTAACAGTTGTCAAATAGTGTACCAACCTGACTTATGCACAACACAACTGATGGTCCCAACCAGCACTTTCAGCAGACCAAAGGGTGGCTATTTTCCAGAATCTAAAATATAAAACATATTTAGAGTTATTTATCATTTTTTTCTTTGCTAGATAATTCAATATATCTTGCTTCATATATTTGATGTCTTCAGTATGTATCTACAATGTAGAAAGTAGTAAAAAGAAAGAAAAAACATTAGATGAGAAGGTGTGTCCAGACTTTTGACTTGTAGTGCAGACAACCCATGCAGGCACCACACTCACATTCAGCCTTGACACATACAGTTAGGTGCATAAGGTTTTTGGACAATGGCTCATTTTTTGTATATTTTTTAATTTGGTTAAAATGTTGTATTATCTTATATTAAAATTACAGCCAATTTATAACATAGTCTCCCATTTCAAAGGCCTAAAAGTAATTAGACTAGCTGACAAAAATGTAAATATCCATTTATCCATTCATTTACTTTATTCCCGGTATCCAATTTGGGGACGTGTAGTATTTGACAAGGCTAACACCAGAGAGACAGTTAACTATTTGTGTTCACATTCACACCTATGTCTAATTTAGACTCACCCGTTAATCTAATCCATGTATGTCTTTGAACTGTGGGAAGAAGTAGAGCGAACATAAAATACGAGGATTGTTTTTATACTTGAATTGAAATCCTGTAGAAATAGACTGTAGAACCCATGGACATCAAATCCTGTGTTTCTTCCCTTGCGATGTTCTGCCAGGCTTTTACTGCAGCCACCTTCAGTTTTGTCTTCAGTAACTAAAATTATGCCCTATTGGGCTGAGATCAGGTGACTGACTTGGCCACTAAGGAATATCCCATTTCTTTGCCTGGAAAGACTGCTTTTGCGGCATGTTTTGGGTCATTATCTATTTATACCATGAAATACCGCCTGATCAGAGTATACCCGTATACACTTCAGAGTTCTTCCTTCGACTTCTATCAGCAGTCACATTGTCAATAAACACTAGTAACCAGATTCAATGAGCAGCCATACATGTCCGTGGCATAACATTGCCTCCGCCATGTTTGATAGATGATGTGACATACTTCAGGTCATGAGCTATTTCATTTTTTCCCCATTATTCTGGCAGATGTTAATCTCGGTTGCACCAGAGCTGGGCAGTCTCATTTAAAAGTTTTCTATCAAAGTCTAATTTGGCTGTGCTGTTCTTGAGTGTAACCAACCAGTTTTTGGCACCTTGTTATAAACCATCTGTATTTACATTCATGAAGACTCCTTTTGATTTTATACTTTAAAAAGAGTGTGCTTAACTTTTATAGATGTTTCGAAGAGGTTTCTCTTAACCTAGAAATTAATTCTGTGATCTTCCAGGTCTGTTGGTTTTGCTGAGCTGGCCAATGTATTCTTTTATACATTGTTCCAATTATTAATCTAATTACTCCCAAAGTTTTTGCTATCTCTCCAATTGGTTTATTTTGTCTTTTTTCAGCCTATTGTTGGCCTCATTCACTTGCATGGGCATGTCTTTGAACCTCATATAAAAAGGTCATGTGAAAAGTTACGAAATTCCAGTTCAAAATTTGGAATCAACTCTTTTATCTGCTTAATTTGAGGAAAAGGCTTATCTTTGTCATGAAACTGCTTGTCAGTCAATTGTCCATTGAGCTTCTGAAAATGAAGGATTTTATGTATGAAAATGGCCATAATTCCAAAACAGACTGCCTGAGAGCAAAAGCTCTCTTGGGATTTTCTTTCTCAAAAAAATAATGATTTCAAGCTGACGTGAATGTTTATACAAGCAGTCTGTATTATAAACGGGGTAATCAGGTTAGGATACTGCATCTTTGTTTTACTTAACATGGCCTCTTCACTTATTTCTGATTAAGTTACCGTGATCAGGTCCAAATGAAGTGTCCCTTGATTCAAAAAGAGCAGAAAAGAACAATGAACACGATTTATTTTTCCTACTAGCATGCCTTTATCCTTTAGAGTATTTAGAGTTCAGGAAGTCAGCCTTCTTTCTCATCTCACAAATGTGGATGACCCTAGTCCGTTTCCTGTTTTTCACACTGAACATACCACACAACGTAGCATACTTAAGCCAGCCAACAGGAAGTTTAGCTGATAGAAGCATCCCTCCTTGACTTTACTCACTAAATGCAATCAGACTCATCACAATTTTCTTCAAGGCAGTAAACAAGATAACATTCCTGTATTGCCAACAAGGAACCACAGAATGGATGATATTTTTAGCCCGATACAATCCTCATTCATAGATCTAAGCTGATGAGTGAAATGATTTACATACTGCAGTCTGATGTGACTGGCGTTAAGTCATGTTCCTTTATTTTTCAGTGACTTTGCAGCATGAATCTTTATTTAGTTGAAGCGTCTGATGTATCTTGTAATCTGGAAAGAATGTGGTAGGATCACATGGGAACCTGTGATGCTGTAGCATCCATCCAATCGGTTCATAGTGAGCCCATCTGACACTGGGCAAGTGATTGGACATTTCCTGGACAAGTTGTTAATCCTTCACAGGGCAAAAGCAGAGGGACACATAGACATCCATGCTCATATTTGTACCTATATAGCTAATTTTGGAATGGCCACTCAACCTAATCTTGAAAACTCTACAAAAAAAAAGGCTCCAGCAATACTAAGCACTGCACCACTGGGTGCCATTTATAGCAGGGGTGTCCAACTCCAGGCCTCAAGGGGCCGGTGTCCTGCAGGTTTTAGATTTGTCCTTGATCCAACACAGCTGATTTAAAGGGCTAAATTACCTCCTCAACATGTCTTGAAGTCCTCCAGAGGCCCGGTAATGAACTAATCATTTGATTCAGGTGTTGTTCCAGGGTGATATCTAAAACCTGCAGGACACCAGCCCTTGAGGCCTGGAGCTGGCCAGATGCCTATCCCCAAACATATTGCTCTGATCATCTCAGAAGCACAGCAGCTTCTGGAAATGAAATGGAGAGCAATGGAGAGCATGAAGATAAAAGAAACTCTCTGCATAGTAACTATAACTGTGTAGCCATATAGTCTGCAGTAAACTCAGGGTAACGAATGACCCATGTAGGCTGATGGCTTGGTGAATGAGTAATCTAATAATCATCCCTTTGTTTGTTATACTGATGTATTGTAATTGTAACTTTCATTGTAACTAATTGACAACACTAAACTTTTAACCTCATTTAGCCACATTTGTTATTGTGTAAAATTTCCAGAAATGATCATCTCCAGCTTGTCTGTGAGGCATACTCGATAACTACAATGATAACTCAGTCATGTAGGCCAAGAGGTGTGGCTTACACAAGAGGTGTTGATTTTTTACGGCCTGGCAGCTGAACACAACAATGCATACCTATGATTAGTGTGGGCCTGGCCTCGGAAGTCTACAACTTTTAGGCAAGCTAATTGCAGGGTGGTGAGTAGAAAAGGTGTAGTGGCTAGAAGGGAAGGAAGTGTGAAGGCCTTCAGGCGTGTTTGATGTGCTTTGAACCATCTCTGTCTTTCTTTCACTCTTTCTGACTGTTTATGTGCATATGGTATGTAAGATACCAAAGATACAAACATTTATTATCTTGCCTAATCGCTCTCAAAATTCCAGTTTTGAAATCTCTGACTACATTCAAGCAGCATGAGGGGATTTTCAAGAATGTCTCCAAACAAATCCATCTCTCTTTTGAGAGAGATTTATGTGGATAAATAGATGAGTAAAGTGTGTAAAGCTTAAAGAGCTGGTCTTGTGACCACGCACAAGGATGTTCATATGAAAGGTCAGTATGGATTCAAAGCCCTTGAGAGAAATACATCTCGAGAGTTATCAAAGTTCTGTAAATCACCAGAATTTGAACTATGTGGAGACCAACAAAACTTTCTTTCTGAAAGGCATGGCCACACTGTGTGGTTTATAGAAAGAGTGTTATAATAAGTTATATGTCCCATGCATGCCTAAAAAAAACAAACAAACTAATAAATAGTAACTGTGTTACTTCAAATAGTTTGTTTCGCTTTCTTAAATATCTGTTTACATGTTATGCATTACATGTTTTGCAGCTAGGACAGTTTTTCCATTCCATTTTAGACTGACTATTACGTTTAAAACTACATCAGCACTCAAAACCTGGTGCACAGTAAATTTGCACCACTTGGTAATGTCTCAGCTACAAAAATGGGAAACTAAATTAGTTTCAACCACAGTTCGCTTTTTCAGTGTTTGAGACTCTGTCACTTCCTATTGTTTGCATGTTGTGTGTGGGCTTGACTGAAACTTGATCTTGCTGGGGAAGCTGTGTTTAGGGTGAGGTGGACAGGCCTTTGTTACTGCCTGAGGGGTGTTTATTTGGGCGGCTTCAGTTGGCTTCCCTGTAATCATCACCCAGCCCCACAGGATAGAAGGGATTAATGAATATGTTGGAGGGGAAGTTACAGATGACTATTTATCATTCTCATGTGGATGAGAAGGAACGGCATGAGAGACAGAGGAAGAAGAAGTTGCAGAAGGTGCATTTGTGCACGCGCATATATGTGGGCGTTTGTGCAAATACGATTAAAGACATAGGAAGGAAGGGTAAAAAGAGAAATCCTTTCTATCGCATCTTATTGGTCCTTTACTTTACAGTGGTAATAGTTTAACATTTTTACAAATGCAATCATGTGAAAAAGGTTTACACAGGACCCTGTGCATTCTTGTGAAAATTAAGTACACCCCATGATTTAGGAACTTGTATAACCACCTTTACCGACAATAACTTGAAGTGATCATTATCTATATGACTTTATTAGTCTCTCACATATTTGTGGAAGAATTTTCTTTGCAGTGTTGCTAGAGTTCATTGAGCTTTGTAGGCATTTGTTTTGGCACAGCCCTCTTATTGGCCACAGTACTTCAAATGGGTTAAGGTATGACTTTGACTGGACCATTGCAACACCTTGATTCTTCGGTGAACTTGGGATGTTGTTAAGAGAAAACAGCCCTTTCAAACAAGCCATATTTATTCAGTCTTTTTAAAATTGTACTGTCATAAACTTTAACATTTAACACTGACTGCTGCCTGTAGAATTTGTAATATAAATCTTGAGAATCTTGTCCTTCTACTGAGCTTTGCTAGGCTTAACCTTGGGGGGAACTTGCTGTGACATCCACTCCTGGGAAGAGGGTTAGAGTAAGGCATTGTTTTAACATAGACATAAATGTTCAATATCAAAACATGTGCTTTTATAGAATAACCACACTTGCCGATGATCAATTAATCAAGTGAATTTGATTAGCAGCAATATAAAACCGCTACTTACCCCCTTGATTCCTATGTAAGCAATAAGGTGGTAGTTAAAATTTTCACAGGGCTACATTGAGTCCAGTAAAAACTGTCTTTTTCAAATGACTATGCTTAACTGTACATATAGTTAATATAAAATATACAATACAAAATCGCAAGCATTTTTAAAAAAACTCTAGAATGTTTATGATTAAGGTTTGAATCATTTATAAATACTGTATTCTGTTCTGTTGACATTTTAAATAGCTTCTTCAACCTTTTAAACACTCCTGAACCATGTAGCATAGCATAGAGGGAAACTGTAACCTGGTGACAAAAGGTCAATCACATAGTGTGAAACTACTGCTTGATGATTTTACACTTTGGTTATTTATGGTTGTCAAGGTTTAGAAGTGCTACTAGATGGATTGTGGTTTCATCAGACAGAGCCAGACTACCCTCTAGTTTGCCATTGCACTATGGATGGATGCATTAAGGAGAACTGGTTAGTGGATTTCAAGATGGCACTTAACTAATTCGACTAAAAGTGTCTCATTGATACATTCGCCAAAAACAAGGGTGGATCTACAGGGGGGGCCCTGCCCCCTGCTGTAGAGCCTTGCCAGCT
>VUQG01044395.1:44459-69187 GCA_015106755.1 Etia nguti
GGCCCCCCCCCCCCCCCCCCCCCCCCCCCCCCCAGCTTTTATGTCCTTAAAATCCTTTTCGTCTGTGCAAGATTGCTATTGTTTTGCCAGTGAGTACCGCAGAGTGTTAGTTTTTCTACTTTAAAGCTTGTAAAAATCCCCTTGTCTTTATTTTCTTAGAAGAGATAATGATACAATAAATAGTTGTAAAGTGTTTTTGTGGATATTTTGTTGACTCTATTTGCATATAGGGGATTTTCGCATACTTCACTAAAGAGGCATGTGAAACTCTGCCTAGATTTCTTGCCCCTCATATAAAATTTTCTAGATCTGCCACGGGCCAAAAAACAAACAAACAAAACACTTCCTCCACGTTGTACCTGGATGTGCTGTACTGTTACCTGCTTGCATAGATCTATGGTGGTAAAATGAAATAATCATATGGCGCATCTGGGTCTAAATATCACTGCACCTAAAGGATCAAATACTCAAAAGTGACAGACAGATTTCATTGCTAATTATTCTGCAGACCACCCCCTTTTTATTTTGCACAGACATTGCCCAGCAAAGATGATTATTATATGAAGGTGATTATTATAGTGTCACAGACCTTAAAAATGCACATTGTAAACATTGCGTGTGTGCATGTGTGTGTCTGTCTCATGAGGGTGGGTGAGTAGTGGTGTGGGGTGTAAAAAAGTAACGATTAGTTTTCGCTCTAATGTTTCCATACCACATCAAATCAGAAGAAATCGATGCCTGGAAAAACTCTGAGCCAGACATGACTCCTTATATTAGTCTTCAGAAGTCTTCAGGCATCTCGTCTTTTCCTAAAACATCCCTTCACTCAAAATATCTATGTGCACTCGCTCTCTTTTTCACACACACACACACACACACACGCATGCACACACGCACACACTCACATTTTGCTATGAAACTCTTTTAACAATAACTCCCCCCTGCCTCCCTCCCCTCCTCAGTTTTGTAGCCCCCATCCCCATCCCTCTATTCCTCTCCCCTGTGGCCGCCTCTTCTTAATCCTCAAGCTCATCTGGGAACCACCAGCACCCCTCTATAAAGAAATGTATTGTGCCCAGATTATTTGATTGTTTTCAGATGTTGGAGCATTCCTACACAAAAGAGGAAGAACAGGGTTTGTCCAAAGCCGTAGGCTACTAGGCCCATAGATGGACACACCAGGAGGAGGGGGGAAAAAAGGGATCGGCGCGGGGCTCAGGGAGCGGTCACACGAGTCAGGAAGTGACCCCTGCAATGCAAGATTACAAACAATGTGCTCTCTCAACTTCTGCAGTCCCTGCTGTGGAACATACCACTTCTGCGACAGCCAAGGGGGTGGCGCTTAAGGAAGGAAGGATGGTTTCAGCCTTCTCTTTCTCCTTAATGCTGCATCCATTCAGCGAGTTTGCTAGAGGGAGTAGGCGGGTCGGGGGTAGTTGGGCCAGGAAGGCACTTCACTGATGAAAAGTCACCACATGGAAATGGATGAGAAGTGGGCTTGTGGGTGGAAGGGTGGGTGGGGAGGTTGTGGTGGTGGTGGTGGTGGGGATTGGCTTGCAACCAGCAGACATGAACTCGGATGTAAAGGGGAAGAAAGGGAGGGAGGTGAAGGATGAAAGGCAGGGAATGAGAAAAAGGATAAGGATAGTGATGGGGAATGCGATATTCTGGAAAATAAGCGTGAGGGAAGAATCACAAAGACTAATGGTCTGATTCAGGCCTTGTCGAGCATTGGAGTTCTCTGCCTGTCAAACAGCATGAAGCCAACAACCTTTTTCTTTGTCTGAGGGTGAAACATTGTATGAAGGAAGCAGCCCGTTAAAACTGAATTGAGCTTTTGTCCTGAGGTTGTTGTGCCTTTGCATTTGAACAAGCCTCTAGATGATTAAAATAAACCTCATCATAAGGCTCCATTTCCTCAAATTAGTCTATTTATCACTTCATCCTGTTTCTTAACAAGTAACTGAATTTAACTCTTTAACTTGCTGCACATCCTTGACAATAGATGATTCTTGTCACATCCCCCCAATCTGTGCTGGGTTTGTCCAATTAAAGACAAACTGACATTTTCTGTTTGATTTCTCTCAAGTATAGAGAGAGGACAGAAACGAAGCAAATATCTGATAAATAAAGGAAATACCCGGATGGACGAGCACAAACACACACACATGCACACACACACTCCACCCCCGTCTACACTGTCATGAGTGACTCACAGCGCATCGCAGCACCGTATGAACTTCAAAAAGAGGCTGGCTGTACATTCACAGTGTATTCAAACCCCTGCTCTTTAAATAGCTCAGCCTCCTCCAAACAGAAATATACATGCATTAAAAATGATTGACTCACACGAGAATTAAAGAAGCAGAGATCATGTCGTCACATTGTGTAGCGCACGGCAGCAGTGCTGCACAGACAATGCTGGTTTGTCTTGGTCAAAGCCAACATTTATTCGTGTCGGCAAGGCAGCACATGTCTGTTCTAGATACTGTTATTCTTCTTATTATTATCATATATACATATGCAGACAAAGTTCCATGACATTTGCATTGTCACAGCTTTTATTTAATTTAATTTGAATTTTTTTTCCATTAAATGTTAAGCTTTGTTATCACCTGTAAGCACTTACATTCACACATGCCTACACATGCTGCATTTGTGACTGAGCGTAATTGTGTGTTTTTAAGCCAGGTAGTGTTTGTCTAAATGTGAGTGTGTGTGTTCTGGAATGCACCTGCCCTGATAGGCAGGCAGTGGAATGCTGAATACTGTCTCTCGCCCAGGGAGGCAGGGCTGGAATGTAGTCTCGGCACTAATTCTTCTCTTCACTGCACAGGAGAGTTGCATGTTCACATGCACACACACACACATGGATACACATCCAATCCTTAGGCCTGGTTTTGCTCACAGCCAAGGTTGCGCGTGCACCTATGTGCCCGAGAGCGTGTGTTGTGGCTGGGTGAGGGCTGTAAATGCGCTTTCCCGCTTGCCCACGAATGTCTGCATGTGTGCGTGTTTCACTTCAACAAACTTTCTTTAGTGTGCAACCTGAGAGCAATTAATTTTTCCTTTTGAGCGGGAGCTGTGTAATTTTCATTGCTTCACGCATTGTTATTAAGTCGTTCCATGGGGCTGCGAATTCCAACCAACAAAGAAAGCTTGCTGCTCCTTTTAAAACTTGCCAGATCCACTGCCCGTTTACTTCAACCCCCTCATATTCTTATACACTCCACTGAAGTTCAAGTGCTTAACACTACCACAGTAAGTGTCATCTCATTTTATTACAGAGCAAAGAAATCTAGATGAAAAATCCAACCTGAATGCTGATTTTGCTGCAGAAACAATCAATTGCATTATATAATACATCCACTCATGTATAATACAGTAAATAGTGTAGCTCCCTGACAACTGTACAAGATTTACGCAGCGTCACATTAAAATGAAAGTGAGCAAAGATCTAAACTTTCAGTTTGGTCCAAACAGGAGTAACTTCATATACAGTGCACCTATATTGTTGTACTCTATATGAAATCATACCCATTTACTTCTTGGCCCTCAACCATGCCTACAGGCAGATCCAACTTCATAGCACTCACATCAAAGAGTTAATTAAAGAGGTAGGAAGTATGGGGGAAGCTGCCTCTTATGGTTTATATGTCTTTCACACAGCAGCACACATGCAAACTGGAAAACTAGGTCTCTTTATTTATCTTGATTGATTAATGTTTCCTTCAGTGGTATGGGTCCTCACAGGGTCCTGACTATCACGTTGAAGTTCAGTCCTCTAATGAGTCAAAATGTTTCAAAGGTGTTTGGAGTTGGCGTTTAGTCGGGCACAACGTTTTTCCCGGTACTGTTATCAAAAACCTCTGAGGCTTTGTTTCCAGTAGGGTTGGCTGCTGGGGAGAGACTATACCACAAAACTAATCACATGCTTTCAGTCAAAAGTCCCTTGACGTGATTTCAAAAAAAGGAAAACAACAGTCATCTACTCAATAATTCACATTTAAAAAAAAAAAAAAAAGAGGAAATCTTAAAAAAAAAGAAAAACAAAGACGGTCCACATAGTGCTGTCATTCAGAGCCAATTTACTGCATGGTAGTCTTGAGACTCGCACGGCCAATTGATTTTTGCGTTGCTTTTTTATTTCTTCAAATGGGACAAATAAACAGGAAATGTGTGAGGGGGGGGAAAAAAGGACATTGATGAGGGTGAATGGAGGAAAATGGGAGACGAAGGGGTGAAAGTGGTGGGGATAATTCTAGTATTAGAGAGTGTTGCACGGATTCTGACCACAGCCTGAAAGCAAAATCAAAGCGTTTCCATTCAAAATGAAAGTTGCTTTATGTGGGCCAGCAGTAACAATAGCCTGTGTGACAGGGCCCTGGGGTCACATGGACATAGCTTCTGCCATTTCTGCTTGTGTATTACAATTACTATGTTTACCTGTATACAACACAGATTATTATTTTATGATAAATTCTGCCTTTTTGTACCGTGTTTATATCTTTATGCAGTTGATCCAAACCTCCTTTGCTTGTATGCACTTGTGATGGATTGTTTCTACATGTGAGTAGATGGGGATGTGTGACCATGTAGGTGTGTGAATAAACAGGCAGCAACCTTGTTGCTAGGTGAGATTTAAACCGCTTCGTAGTAAGTGCTTTCTTTTGGCCTTTGCTACCACCAAGTGGCTGCGCATAACATTGCAAGTGTTGTTTATCATGCGCTACAAAACGCAACGGTCAGTCCAAGTTTCTGAACCAGGCTATTTAATTTCACTTCTTTTCTTAGAGAACTTTATTTTCTCCTATCAGTTTACACTACATTGGCATCACTTTAAAAAAAAAAAAATCTTTACATAAAGGGCAAGTCTTAATCCAAGCAGCGTAGAAAGAGTAAGAAACAAGCCCCGAGTGCTTAACAGTCTTAACAACTTTTTAGCAGTGGCACCCCCTTGTGGTTGAAGTTAAGAAGACATTTTGTTCAGTTTATCCATCATGCACAGTGATTTGGGTTTTTTTTCCCATATCCCATACTATTTTTAATCGGATCTTAAAAATTGAATTACATTATTCCATTATGAGAAACAAAACGTCTTTTATCAAATATGAAGCTACTTTTGCCAAATAAAATACACAGGTTGGCCTGTATATCTTATTTGGCTGTTTTTTTGTTTTGTTTTGTTTTTA
This sequence comes from Etia nguti, assembly GCA_015106755.1. Lineage (NCBI taxonomy): Eukaryota > Metazoa > Chordata > Actinopteri > Cichliformes > Cichlidae > Etia > Etia nguti. The sequence continues at coordinate 49,652 of VUQG01044395.1, forward strand.
AAAGAACAGCACAGGACATGGACTGAAACAGACAGAAGTGGGGTAGACTGTGTGGTATTAGGATGTAAATGAAAACAAATGAGATCAGAATGAACAAGGTTTAACACCATTAATAATGTCATCTATGGTAAGGGTAACAAAATCATCATGATATACATAGATTTAGCAAATTTTTACAACGGATGCTTTTCCTGATGTGACCCCAAAGGGATTTGTGTCTAACCAAACACCTTTTGATGTAATACACTACACCACTGAGCCATTCATGAAAAATAAAAAAACGAAATATCAGAACTACATAAGTGTTTAGACTTTGTCATACCAAGCTTTGGTGCATCCTACTTCTATCACTGGTCTTTAACAAACATCTTTGCCTAACTGGACATAAATAGGAAATATGGATACCTCTCTATATAACATGTTAAAGCTATTTTAGAGTGAAATACTAACTCATGGTTACAGTGCTTTTGCAGGATTAAAACGCCCAAGAGCACATAGTGTCCATAGTTCTTATATGAAAAGAGTTTGAAATCACTAACAGCCAAACTGAACGACTGGGGATGACATTCAAAGCTATGACTGGTAAACAAGAACACACTGTAAATAAGATCCAGGGTTACCTTGTGGAGATACAGCTGTGGTCAGAAGTTTGAATACACTCATCACAGGCCTGAATGTCATGGTTAGTTTCTTTGAACAGTTATTTTTACAGGGTAGGGTGATTGTACAGCAGGCATCTTTAATAACTATAAAAGGAAGAATCGCTTGCACAGCTTTGAATTTATTTTTGATTTTTTCTGATCCGCACCAGGTCAAAAGTATACACACAGGCTCAAATATTTACATACACTCACTTAAATCCTTTAATAAGTGTTAATGAAGGTTCTACAATGTCTATTAACTTGATCGAGCCAAGGCATTTTAACTTCTTGTTAGTAATCATGATTGACTACAACTTGGAGTTTCTCTTTGCCAGCATAAAAAAGGATTTTGTAGTAACACTATGATAGAAAATCGCAGATCTTTAGGTATAAAAGCCTCATATTACGCTCTCGGAAACTTTGATAGGCATTTTCTAGTGTTCTCTGACAGATTACACACCAGTAAATTAAAAAAAGAAATATGGTAGCTTATATAGCATATGAAAGCAGTTTCAACTTATTTAAAACATGGATAAATATGTGATGAGATGATAAAATTAAATGAATATTATTCATACCATATATTTTGAATTTGAAAACAAAAATAAAAACCTCAAATGTGTAATTTACATTGAATAGCATGTGAAAGCAACTGCAAATGGCCTGAAATGTTCCATTACATTTTAATTACATTTTTCTATTGAGAAAACAGCAATAATAACACTGGAGGCGTCATGATACAGCTACAGTGACAGATACCTACCAGAATAACAGTCATCAACTATAACAAACATTAAATTTTGTTGTAGTTTCCTTTAACATTCCTTTAACATCTTAACATGCCTCTTAGCCAGTAATGTTAAACTATTTATCTAAACATTATTGGGATTCTATGACGGTGGCTACCCTGCACATTTCTCTTGATTGTCTGATAACCTTGAATTACATTATTTAATGACATATGTCAGTTTTCAGAGCATAGAATAAAGATGACGGTGATCCGAGTTCAGCTTCACAGTGATACAAGCACAAGAAGCTATTCAATCTGAAAGCAGCAAGGTGAAGTGAAAAATTTACCTTTAAAAAATAAACTTTGCCAATATCTTGAGATTGGAGATGCTCACCTCCTTCAAATTTCCCATGATCAGAAAGGATGCTAACACGCATGTTGGTCTACTCCTAGCTGCCTTATGAAGCAAAAAAGCAGTTAGGTGAGTCAAATTACAGAAGAACTGCAATGAAAACCAATCAAAACCAGTCAAATTGTTGTCAATATGTGTGCAGAAGATCAGAAGAGGCACAGCAGTGAGTGTCTACAATCATCTGCAAATTACAGAGGAGGTTCTGTCATGGTCTGACGATGGATCGATCTATCTATCTATCTATCTATCTATCTATCTATCTATCTATCTATCTATCTATCTATCTATCTATCTAAAATTCTTGAAGCAGTGTGGGATCATCTTGATAGAGAACACACGAAAAGGCAGCCAACATCCAAAGAAAAGCTTTGTCCTCAAGAATTATCCCTGAAGATTGCTTGAAGAAATTACAAGAACGTTTAGGCTGTGATGAAGAGTAAAGTTGGTCATACCAAATATTGACTGTCAGGCTTGCTAGAATCATACAACTTCTGGCCTTGCCCTATAAACTGTATTTACATCTATATTTGCACATGGTTTGATAAATCACTGCACCTATTTCCCATTTTCCTAACAAAACATAAGGAAATGAGTAGTTGCTGAAGGTACTTGTGCATATAACATGCCAACTGTGAAAAGACAAATTACAATAAAGTATTAGAAGTTTTTTCCTTTCTGTCTCCATTTTTCATTCTTTCTTTCTGTAAGGTTTCTTTACCACTTATACAGTCTAGGATCACAGTGTGGGTGGGGTTGGTGATGGTGGTGGCTGGAGCCCATCCGAGCTGTCACGGGGCAAGAGGCGGTGCACACCCTGGGCAAATCGCCAGACTATCACAGGTCCAAGGCTGACAGACCTACAGTCTACTTAGAATCACCAGTTAACCTAACACACATGTCTTTAAACTGTGGGAGGAAGCGGGAATACCTGGAGAAAATCCACACACGGACAGGTAGAACATCCAAATCCAGAACTGCACTATGACAGTGCTAACCACTACAACAGCCTATAGCCTATTATAACATTAATGAAGTTCTCTTCCACCCCTGCCCTCTCCAGTGTGCAGAGAACAGCTTTTCCATCTCTGCCAGACAAGACACATAGAGGGTAGTGGATAGTGCCACATTAATTAAGTGCAACACCGAGCACTGTAGCCTAGCTCACAACAATGGTGACAGCTGCTGGTCTAGTGGGCTGAACAACTTTTCCATCATAAACCAGAATTAAGTACAGACATGTTAAAGCTAATTTTCAAACTGACATGAAACAAGTGTTTGATTTGTGATGGTTTATCTCCTTAAATTTACAGTAAAGTTAACTTTTTGAAAACGTATTCAACATTGGCTTTATTTTTTTACAACAAACAGTTTTTCAGTCACTAGATTAACGGTGGCTGTGGGCCCAGCAAAGAGCTCCTACCCTAGAGAAACAACACATATAGACAAGTAGGAAAGATTGTTAGAGAGAAACACGGTAAGATGACTTTATCAGAGACAAACAGATGTTTATGGATAGAGAGAAAACTTCGTATGAATTACTGTAAATATACTAAGCCCACACCCTAACACATAAAATGCACATTCGTCTCCTCAAGGCGTGTCACTAGTGCTTTGATCACCGAGATGCGCTCATCCTGTCGCCATGAAGGGATGAGTGTCACTGTCATTTAACACACCACCTTGGAAAGAAACACAGCAGTGTGTAGCTCAGATGTTTATATGTGAACCACACATTCGTATTCACACGCAGGAAATATGATTCCACCATCAACGCTGTCAGTTTGTGGCATCTTCTTGGCAGAATATTTATCAGTTGCATTAATATCTGGCATCAAAATTATGCTAAAGAATTTCCAAACTTCTCCGTTACTGTATCTATTTTGTTCCAAGTGTACTTTGTAAGCTTGATGATTGAAACCTCTGTGAACTTCTTTGAACTTGCTAACCATGATGTTGAAGAGGGTGTGAAGTATGCCAGTTGTGGAATAACCAATCAGTGGCTTTCAGTGAAAACATGCAGAGAAATGCAACCAGGTGAGCTATTTATAGAGGAGATGCAGACGCGACTGTTGACTGTGAGACTTCCTTGATGTTTGAGTCATCACAAATCAACATCATTCTGTTTAGTTCTTTGGTTTCCCTTTGGTGTTTGCTTGAGCTAGAGGTTACAGAGGTTGGCACTGCACAATGCTTTAAGTAGTATTACATTCTCTACCTGGCTGAGTGTAGGTGCCAAAAATAGAAATAATGTTTTTAGATTTTAGCGAAGAAAAAACAGAAAATCAAAGAATGCTGTGCTTCTTAATCTTTGCTGACTAATAATTCATTTCTTGTTCTGATGCTTTTGCTTGCTTCATTATCTTTTCTCTTTTTGAAAAACATTTTGAGTACAATTCAATACGTTGCTCTCACACTGGAAGTAGTGAGACGGTAGGGGAATAGGCTAGTTACCCTTTTTATTAAAATCTGTCAGTTGAAGTGATTTTTAAAATTCTAAATAAAGTAGGCTAAATAAACTAGAAACTCAAAATTATGGATTAAAGAATCTTTTTTTTTTTGCTGGTGTGGGATTAAAATTTATGTATGATTGTTACCTGACATCTGTATGGTATGTTTAGGAGAAAAGGATTCATGGAGCCAAGCCATGAAGCTCCTGGCGTACTATTTTGTTCTGATGTTAATGCAAGATGAAGTTTGAAACTCTGCATTTAGCATAATTGAGTCAGCAGAACATTGGTCACTTTTAGGGATTTTTGTGCAAGAAGTGTGTGTTGGCATATTACACAGCAACCCTGCTCTGTAATGTCATTTAGTGTGCTACTTTGAGGATGAGTTGTTGTGATTCCCAATATGGGTATAAATTTGTATGTGTTTAAAAAACATACCTCACAGTACCAGGTATATTGCGACACCATGCATTTATGTTCCCTAGCCTGGATAACAATGAAAAGCCTAAACATGTCTTAGAGCGAGAGCACACTCCAATGATGATTTAATAGCTAAAGACATAGCTGCTTCAACAGTAAGGAAGTAGTTTGGCTCCAAGAGGTCTAAACTTCATTATGTCTGTGAAGGTTCTCAGTCATCCAGGTCATCGTAGTCACATAGAAGAGCCACCTCGTTGGGACAAGACTCGGCTGTCCATCTGCATCTAAAGGACAAAGGTCACTCTTTCGACGATGCCAATGTTCACATTTTGGACAGAGAAGACAGATAGTTTAAAAGAGGACTGAAAGAAGCCATCTATGTCCACTGTGAACAACCATCTTTGAACAGAGGTGGTGGCTTACGACACCAACTGTCTGCCATCTATAATCCAGTTTTGAGATCCCTTCCCAGATGCCTTAACGCCCACTCACATCCTGGGCCATTTGACCCCAGGAAATCACATGATAGGGTTCAGGCTAGGTTTCACAATGAGCTCACCCGAAACCTTCGCTGATTGTGACCTAAACCCGTTTTCACACCTTGGCTCTTGTGATTAGGTAGAGGATCATTAGGGCATCCATTGTCCCTCTTGGGGGACTCTCCACCATTTGACCTTAGAACTGAAGAAGCTTCTCGGATGAGAGGTGAAACGTCTTCAACCAACTTAAAGAAGTCCAGATGCTTTTCTTTCCAAGCTCCTTAGACTAAACTTCATTATATGTTATGTTATACCTTTTCATAGTATTTCCAGGAAGAAGACTAACTTTCTGCTTGAATTTGACTTCTGCAGTATCACTGTATATAATGCTGTGTCAATACTATTACTCTATAATGCTGCTGCTCGCACGTTTTGGCGATAGATTCACCCTTCAAATTAAGTAGATTGTCATCAGTGACTGTAACTCAAATGGAACACGCCCTTCACTTTATTTGCACTAATAGATGCTGTTTCCTGCGAGCTGGAATCACTGATAAATGTTCAGTATCTTTTTCTATATCCTCATAAATACCAATACTGCAAATTTCTTTGAAATATTGTGATATAATTTTGAAACTATATTGCTCATTTCTAAATGCTTCCACTTTAAAATAATAGCACTTAGAGTTGATTTGTGGGACATCTAGGAAGAGAAAAATTTCATGAACTGACTTGTTCCATTGTATTACTGCACAAAGCTTGAATTCAGTGAGCTCTTTAGAACAACCCATTGTTTTACAGATGTTTGTAACGGCAGACTGCATGCCAATGAGTGTAATTTTATATACTTGCGGTAATGGGACTGAAAACATCTGAATTCAACAAGTAAGAGGTGTGGTCCAATGCTTTTGTCCATACACGTTATGTTAATACCAGAGTTAGAATAAAATATAGAGGTACTGTACACTCTCTTTTTTCTTTGTGTATGTATTTTTTTCTTAAATAAGAAAATATAAAGGAAAGCTTGAATAAAGTGCAATTTATGTTGTCAATTGGGACACTATGTCTTTAGACAGAAGATAGTGATAAAACTCATGTTTTGTGTGAATTTTACACCAACATGACAATGAAATCATGGATTGTTAAATGAGCTTCATATTTATATAAATAAAAATAACATTGTATTAGGTAGAGTTAAGGGCAAGTTGCATATTTTGCAGATATTACATATAAAACTGGTTTTATTTTCTTTGTTATTATCTAGCTATAAATGTTAATTAGCTCAATATCAGTATTTATCCTGAGATTTCAGATGCTGAGGACACTTTTAACTCAGTGCTGTGTTACTTGTGTCATAGAATTAAAACATACAATCTGTAGAAGGTGTTTCAAGTGGAAAGCAGCACTTTGCGCATTCATTTAATTTCCCATCACAAATGTGGATGAGTATTTTCCATTGTAGGACCAGTGCTCCAGCTTCCTTCACATAAGTTTATTCAGGGTATACACACAGGGTAAACTCCAGCTGTGACATGGTTTAATGCTATCTTAAACAGAGGGCTGCTTTTCTTTTCTCAGGACTTCCAGCTTAAAGTAACTTTCTTACATTCCACATTTCTTAGCTGGGGGGTTAGCTATTTTTGCAAAAAAAAAATAAAAAAATAGGCTGCTAGTTTTACTTATTGTCATAACTTGCTGACAAGTAAATCTTTATTTAGTGAGATTTGCCTAATTTAATGAATTAGCAAAAGTAAATTCTTTGTGCATACCTTCTTCATAAATGGTTGCATGCAAAAAGCAAAGATTAGCAAATAAATGATACCCTACACGATGTTACAAATAGCACAAAAAGAGCATGTCCATTGTTGCAAATGTGAAATTTAGTCTCTCACAAAATATTTGACCATTTCACATTTCATGATGGCTCAGATCCCCTTTATTTGGGGTGCACATCAGCAGACGAATCCACGTATTCGACTTTTATGCTAGATGCCCTTCCTGACACAACCCTCCTAGGGATTTGTGTCTACTTCTTGAGTCAGGGACATTTCACGTGTTAGCCAAATCTGTTAACCAAGGCAAAAATAAATATTATAAAAATAAAATGTTTGAGAACTGACTTTTTCCCTTTATGGATTGATATACGATTTCAGCTGCTCAGTTAGCTATCTTAGCTAGCTAGCTAGGCCCCTTTTATCAAGCATATTTTTGGTTTTACAGTTTTTGAAATATGTTGTCAATGGGTTTTGGATCCATGTCAGTTTAGCAATGAGACTCACAGTGACTGGCCATTTTTTTAAAAGCTCCAGCTATGAATTTTCAAGAGAAGGCAGCAGCAGGGAGAATTTCAAGGAATTTCAAGGAATTTAACTCACGACTGCTTTCCTACATATTTCAGGATGTCAGTGGGACAGTTTGACCTGTTGTTGGCAGAGTTGGCACCACATCTGAGGAAGCAGAGAAATACTTTCAGAGAGCCCATTGATCCGGAGTAGCGTCTAGCTGTGTGTCTGAGGTAAAACATTTTTTCTATTTACTATTTCTGTATTCTTGTGTATTCAGTGTGTTCTTTTTCTAACTTTGTGAGGTGTTTCACTATGGGAATCGCCTCATTGTGACCAACTACGGAAGCTCCAATGACACCACGTCTGTCTATGACAGACCTGTCGAGCCATGCTCAGGGCTCCGCCTCCTCATTCTAACACGGCCGACCAGCCCCTCCTAACTCATTCTCGCTTTCTTCCCATAAGAAACTACTTTGAGTTCCCTCACGCATCCAGGCTAACTTGATTAGCTGCTTAACAGTTCTCAGGCGTCCCATGTAGGAGTACGTCGCCGAACGCAGTTTTTCCGGTTCCAGTTTGGATCGTGCTGAGTAAGTCCTTTGAAAGAAGTGTACTCATAGTTACGCTGTGGAAAAGCAATCGCGTCTGGCGAGCTGTTCCAGCGGTTCCTGGTTTTAGTTAGCGAGGTAGCCGACGTTGTGTAACTCGGGCTAACGCGTTACGGCGAGCCTTTTTCTTTTAGTGTCCGGCTAGCATTAACTTGTTAGCAGGCCACAAACCATATTAGCGTCTCACTAGCATTAGCTTGTTAGTTGACCTAGGGTTCGGTTAGCATTAAGTTGCTAATGATATTGGCTAGCAGAGTGCAGCTAACGTGTCACGCCGAGCTGACTCCCGCGGCGACTAGCTTGGATTTAACCCCCGCTGCTAGTTCTAACTACGTACGGGCTAATGTGTCACGATGAGCCTGGTGTAGCCTAGTCTCACCCCTTTCCGCTAACCATTTCTACGGCTCCTCCTACCCCTGCCAAAAGGTTGGAACTGAAGGCCAAAGAGGCTGCATTCCGCCCGTGCCCCGCATCATGTGGTGCCACCATTTCGGGCAGGGACCCTCATCCAATGTGCATCGTCTGTATGGGTTCCAAGCATGCTCAGGCTTCTCTGGCGGACCCTCAGGGATGCCCACACTGTGCGTTGATGCCAGAGAAAGTCCTGGAAAGGAGGCTGAGAGTAGCAGTAAAGAACAGTCAGGACTCCTGCCTGTCGGCCGCTACTGCTACAAGTGATATCCGTCATCTGCAAGCCTCCACGACCTGGGCGGACATGATGGAAGAAGAGTCCCCACTCATGCCCCCATCGTTCGAGGACCTCGAGTGAGGTCTTGATCAAAACGTGTGCGAGCCGGGTAGCAAGGACGCAGAGGGTGATGCCAGCGTCGACCTCCTCGACCTAGAGGACATGGATAATGAGGAGGAGGATGACTCCACCTTCCCTCCCCAGCAATTCAGGCCACTGAGTGGGGCTGAAGTTACATCCCCGGTGGACAGCAATTTGTACGAGGTCTGCAAACGGGCTGCTACCAAGCTAGAAATCCCATGGCCAGCCGTCCAGGATGCCGAAGGGGCAGAATGCGACCAGTATGATGGCAAGAGGCTCCCACCAGCCTTGCTGCCATCGAAGCAGCTTCTGCCAGCAGTCCCGGCCTCCATGAAAGAAATGAGTCGCTATTGGTCAAGCCCTTTTAAAAGCAAGCTTCTGACCAAGGGCTGCTCTAAGCTTGAGATCCAGGGGATGGGTGAACTGGGGCTGACCGAACCCCCAGCGGTGGAGCCTTCAGTGGCGTATCACCTTCACCCTAACCACAGGGCAATCTGAGCTTCTTCTAGCATTTCTTTGCCCAGTAAGATGGATCACCTCACGGCATCTATTTATCAAAGGATGTACAAATATTCTGTATAGTCAGTATGCTCGCTTAATGCAGTCACACTGCTATCAGCATATCAGGCAGAAATTCTGGAAGACATTGGCCGTCAGCTGGACTCGGGTTCCCCAAAGCCAGCCCTCTGGGATGAAATCTGTGTGGTTAATGATCTCGTTCTTCGTTCCTCCAGGGGAGCAGTCCAAGGGTGTGGGCGTGTAATGGGCCTTGCAGTCTCGGGTGAGAGAGCCTTGTGGCTAAACCTGTCAGGCTTAGGTCATGCTCAGAAGGCTGAGGTCATGTATGCAGCCTATGACCCGACCAAGGGTCTCTTTGGCCCAACCCTGGAGAGAATGAGAGAGACGAGCACCCGCAGAAAGCAGGAGGGAGAAGCATTCAATCTCTGCTTACCCAGAAAACCTAACCCACAACCCCAGCAGGTGCCAAGAGCTGGCTTTGCGGCAGCAGCAGCAGCAGCTGTGAGAGGGAGACAGAGTGGGGCCAGAATGCAGAGAGGAGCGGGAGGCCCGCAGTCTGCCCACCAGGTCAAAGTAAAGAATCAAAGACCTTGGGGCAAGCATTCCTTTGCAGCAGCTGCTGCAAAGAATAAGCCGTCACACCCCGGAGAGGGGGAAAAGAAATGGTCAGCCTAGCACACCAGCAACATTCTGTGTCACCCCTCTCTTCTCCCCCAAAGAGAAGGAAGGTGTTGGAAGGGGTAACCAAATTACTCCAAGGTTCAGGGTCTCCGGAAGTTTCCAGTTCACCGGGAGCACCCTCTCAGTCCCCTCCTCCAGTTCAGGGAGACAGTGTCACCAAACACTTCTAAGCACTTTGTCAGTGTCACAGAGCACTGCACAGAGTCACCAGACACTTCATTGTGTTTTGGGGGTAACAAAAGAAATGAAGTGTGCATTTCTTCAGCCAGGCAGTTTGCCAAGGGCATAATGTCCCCCCAGTTTCAAAATAAAAACAAAAGAAAATCACTGCCATTTCTCCTTGTCCCCAATGGGGGGAGCTTACGCTCTTCGCGAGGGTGACAGCCCCAACTCCTTCCAGGAGACAGAGATGACATCACACATTGTCTTCAGGGGCCCTCTCGCTGCTCGGCTGAAGTGGTGGGATGCATACGCAGTTCATCCCTGGGTCTTGTCAACCGTTTCCCATGGTTACAGACTACAGTTTGCGGTAAAACCACAGAGATTTGTTAGCTTCAGTGGCCAGTGGTGAGTCAGCAAATGTCCTGGAGGGCAAAAAAGCCTCTCTGTTACACAAACAGGCGATCAGAGTGGTTCCGAGTGAAGAAGCTCAGCAGGGCTTTTACTCCTGCTATTTCCTCATCCAGAAGAAGGACAGAACATTGCTCCATCCTATTCTGGATCTGCGTGTGTTAAACAAGCATTTGTAAAAGTACACATTCAGAATGCTCACACACAAAACGCTCTGTCGCTCAATTTACACAGGCGATCGGTTTGTTACAATCAACCTCTACATTGTCCTCTGTTTTTCTCCCTGTCAGAAGCAGATGCCCCACTGGGCGTAGATGTGCTGGCCCATCCTTGGCCAAACACACTACTGTATGCTTTCCCTCCCCTCAGCCTGATCTCCCCAACATTAATCAGAGTGAGGGATCAGGGGCTGTCACTGATTTTAATAGCTCCATGGTGGCCATCCAAACACTGGATAACAGAAATCATCCAGCTTCTGGTGGACGAGCCATGGCCACTTCCCATCCACAGGGACCTTCTGTCTCAGGCGCATGGGGAGATATACCATCCTCACCCAGACCAGGTCGCTCTCTGGGCGTGGAATGTGAAAGGTGGAATTTGAATGCAGCAGGCCTGCCTCCAAAGGTTATTAAAACCATTCAGAATGCTAGAGCCTCCTTCACACGTTCCATTTACAGCAGAAAATGGTGGGTTTTTGAAGAGTTGTGCCGTGAAAAGCAGGTTCTCCATTTTCAATGTTCATTGGTGGAGCTGTTGTGTTTTCTTCAGGACTTGCTGGACAAAAGGAGAGCTTTTTCCACTATAAAGGTCTACTTGGCAGCTATCTCTGGATGCCATGTGGGGTTTGGTGATAAACCTGCCAGTCAGCACCTACTTCTATGCCGTTTCATGAGGGGGGCGCGTCAAATGCTCCCAGTCTCTAGACCATTGGTCCCTTTTATGGGATCTGTCAATTGGTTTAGACGCCCTCTTCCACCGCCCCTTTGAGCCTATCGCAGCAGTGGGGTTGAAGTTTCTCTCTCCTAAGACCACTCTGCTGTTGGCTCTAACCACAGCTAAGCAAATTAGTGAATTGGGCACAGAAAGAAATCTGCTTGGAATGAGTTAGGAGGGGTTGGTCGGCCGTGTTAGAAGGAGGGGCGGAGCCCTGAGCACGGCTCGACAGGTCTGTCATAGACAGACGTGGTGTCATTAAAGCTTCCGTAGCTGGTCACGCCAAGGTGATTCCCATAGTGAAACACCTCACTCTGTTATCATAGAACCAGGGTTAAGTAATGTTAAGTAACCCAATGTTTTGATAGCAGAAACAGTCTGTCTTAGTTCTCAGATGGATGAATGGATAGATGGACATATATATATATATATATGTATAAATGTATATGTGTGTGTATCTGAGTGATTAGAATTAATTGCTAATATTTTTAAAGATTTTGTTAATGATTATATTCCGATATTCTTCTGTCAGTCTCAGTCACAACAGACTCACTGAAAAAGGCTGTGAGACACTCGCCTCAGCGATCAGCTTCACACCCTCGCACCTGAAAGAGCTGGACCTGAGTTATAATGATCTGCAGGACCAGGGAGTGATGGAACTATGTCATGCATTGAGGAACCCAAACTGTGGTTTAAAAACACTCAGGTTAATATAATAAATCTCATTTAACTTCAAACCATGTATCCCATTATATCTAGATTTAGCAATTGCAAAACAAGGGTTAAGTCTACATTTTTAAAACTGTTAGTGAAGTAGGAGCTGGCTCTGAGCCCCTTCTTGTTTGTGATGTGAAGGACAGGCTGACGCTTACAATGATGGATGATGATGTTTTGACATTGACATTGTAATCTGTAATGCGAGTAGGGAGTAGTTGGAAGACAGTACACATAATATCCCTCTCGCTCAGTTCCAAAACCTTACAACGAGTGAGAATATGTGAGTCAGGTGTGTGTTTGCTGCAGCAGCTGAAATCGCTAGTAATCATGGAGACGTGTACCAGAGTCGAAAAAAAGAAAGCTAGAGCACAGCAAAAGGAGAGGCACTCAACCTGGGACCATGACACACATGATGCTAGATGTCCAAAGGGAGATTGAGAAAAGAGTAATAAAATGACGCTCAGGCCATGACAAGAAGTGAAAATTTGCCCTGATCATCTAACACACATCTGCTGTTCGATTTCTGTAGGCTGTCATTTTGTAAAATGACGGGAGATGGAGGCTCTTCTTTGGTCTTGGCTCTAAACTCAGAGCACTGCAACCTCAAAGATCTGGACCTCAGCTTTAATAACCTCTCCAAAGAAGTTGTGAAACTGCTGACTGAAAAACAGAAGGATTTGCGCTGCAGTCTGGAAAATCTCAAGTATGAAAAAAGTTTTATATTTAAGACTTTTATACTGATTTCTGATTCACTTTTATTGTTCTTCATAAACAACAATGTTATTTTGTCCATCAGTGTGGACCACAACGAAAAATGTTGGGTTGATCTGAAGCTACTGAGACAGTGTAAGAAAATATTTCTTGTTCATGAAATTCTACATCTGTGATGTGATTGGAGAAGAATATAACTGATAGCTCTGCTCGTTCCCGTACATGCATACACGTTCATGCACACGTACATGCGCATGCACGCACCCTCCAGAACTGACTGCTTTGCTCTTCATGTACCCCGCACCTGTCTCCTCCTAGCGGGTGTGTTTTAATTAGGTTTATCTGTTTTATAAACTGGTATTTCAGTTTTCAGTGTAAATTTTTACAAGCAGGAATTACTTTTTATAGATGGAGGAACCAATTATTTAATGTTGCTTTATTCTAACACTATGGAGAAGCCTTAAAGAAGACCTATTTGCTTTTTAGTCAGCGATCTGAATGGAGAATAAAGCCTTATAAGAATATTAATATTTCTAATTGTGGAGTGGAAGACCTATTTGGTTTTTGCATGTTAGAAGCAATTTTATTGGATTTGGGGTTTTTTTGTGCGACTCTTTTGACTTGTTTTAACAGCGGGGCAGGGCGTTTTTCTCAAGTGTCCTTTGTGGTTGTTTATTTCACCTGTTTTGTTTTGCGAGCTTTTATTGCTCTTTCCTTGTCATGTGTAGTCTTCCCGTCTGAGAAAACACAGTCCAAACCTTCAGAATGTCCTTTCATCAAAAACATTTGTTTCCTGAGAAGCCGGACACCTATGGACGTGTTTGTGTGTGCCCTCAACTGCCCCCACCCAGCTGTCACGTTTGCTTGTCCGTGTAAAACCGAGTATTTTTGGGATCTAAAATTCAAAATGTAAGACAAATACAGTATATTGACTTCGATGCCATCTTTAAAATGTAGATGTGTAATTAACAGGCAATATATTATTTAATTTTGTTTTACAAAAACAAACACCAATACTAACTAAGCACAGAATAACATAAGTAAACCTAAAACACCGCTGTTTCTGATAAGCACTTGGTTGTTCCTGTTGAGCAGGCATTTTGTTTTCAAAGGCCTTAGCCACGCCTTTTACCCAGACAGGAAACAGCCACCTCCCCAAACCAGGTAATGCAAAGAAAAAAAAACCTAATTAATATAACAGAAAATATTTTCAGAGAAACCACACAACCGACAGAACCGACCCCACAGCACAGACTTTGTTACCTACACAGAGCGTTTCTGACAGGTGGGCATTGCTTCTGCGAAAGAGAATTACAACAATTCAGTGTGTTTCTCTGCTCCAAGACATCTGCGGTCCTTTCACATGATAAGCATGTCTGTTATAGCCTGCGCTTCATAAATGTCTGCCTGCCAGTTCTGATTATTCAAACTGTGTTTAAAATGTCAGTTACTTGTTGTCCAAAAGAATCTTAAGCAAAGTGTTCACCAGTGCACCCTAATATAGGCCTTTGAACTGTATGTTAATAAGTACATTAAGTGTACCTCTAACTCTATAGCTGAAAAGAGTCAGTTTCCATAATTTGTGGATCTACTAATTTGTTTCCAGTGTGGCACATTTTTTTTCATGAACTGCAGATAGCGAAATCCTCGCAAAAGCAAAACAGTTGGTTTTGCTTTTTTGCAGCCATTACATATATTCTTCTGATTTGCCTATGTTTTAATGTAAATGCATGTCTTTGGATGTCCTTAGATATCTTTTAAATCAGGATTTTAGCATATAAGCATCTTGAAAAAACATCCTGTTGTGGGCCTTAGTGCATATAGTTGAGTCTATAATTTGTTGGAAAAAGACACAATTTTTGCAGTTTTGCCTTTGTACACCATCACGGTGTATTTTTGAACAATCGCTACATGTCTGAAGTTCGGACTTTAGTTAAAGAATTTTTAGAAAAAATATTTTTAATGAACCTTGAAGCAGACAGTTTTCTAGTCCCCCATTTTTAAGAGTCTCAATTGGACATTTAGCAGAAAAGGCATGGTTTTTCACCATAACAAACCTCATGAGGCCCAAAAAGATTTCAGTGCAAGTGAAAGAGGCCACCATAAAAAAATAAAATAAACATAATAAAACTTTAGGAGTATCCAAACTGGACAATTTGATCCATTCTGTAAAAGAAATAAATGCGCTCTCCAGCTAAGCAACACCAAAATGCGTGAAAGACCACAGAACAGCAACAATGGATGTGAAAACAACTTGGATTAACAGAAAGCGAGCCTATATTCCTGGGTGATTACAGGGATACACAAAGCAAGGAAAAGCAAACGGGGAAAAAACTAAACTAAAGCCTAAACTGGAAGAAACTACGATTGACTATGAAACTGTGAAATGAACACGATTCTGCACTGGTGTATGCGAGAAACTGTTAATAGCGGACCAGAAACATAAACATGAACATAACCTGAGCAGAATCGTGAAGGGTTTAATCCTGATGTGACGTGTTGGGTAAATACACAGACGACCTGACAATGACTAAACGGAAACACACAGACTAAATACACACAAGTGGTGATCAGGGGAAGTGGAAACACATGAGGAAACAGCTGTGTATAAAAATGGCTGTAATTCCTAAACAGTAAATGCAAATTTTTACCAAAACCTTTTTGAACTGTCTACCTGATGAAGTTTAATAGTTGCTTCTAGTTTTGTTCTGATCTGAACAAGTGTGTAACTGGTACATCAAGTTTTTTAAAGTTGTGGCCACAGCACCATAATTTTGACTTTATTTTGTAGCTCTCCACTTATTCTACACCCTGAATATTTAGGGATAAGCCTCATAATAACTCAGTAATTATGATGAAACAGAACAGCAGAACTTAGCTAATATAAAGTCAACAGACAGAAACCACACTGACATGATAATACTGATACAACTGATTCACTGTTTTTCCTGCACTGATTACAGATGCCTGTGACCTAACACTTGACTCAAACACAGCAGCTGTGGGCATTTGTTTAACCGAGGAGAACAGAAAGGCAGAGGCTGTTCCAGAGAACGAACCATATCCTGATCATCCAGAAAGATTTCATGAAGATCAGGTTCTGTGTGAAGAAGGTCTGACAGGTCGCCATTATTGGGAGGTTGAGTATTTTTTTGCAGATATTGCAGTGGCATATAAAAAAATCAACAGGGTGCCAGACTTTTCCTCTTATTCTTCTTCTGACTATGGTTTTGGTGACAATGAAAAGTCTTGGTGCTTTAAAAACGAGGACAATTGTTTTGCTCATAACAATTCCTTTGTAAACCTTATTAGAAATAGAACCCCCATTGGTGTCATGGGAGTGTATCTGGACTGGCCAGCAGGCATTTTGTCCTTTTTTGAAATCTCTCCTCATACAGTTACCCACTTGTACACCGTGCATACAACTTTTACTGAACCACTCCACCCTGGTTTTACTGTTCATTTTAATGGATCAGTTTACCTCTGTAAAATAAAGTAATTAGAGAACTTGGATGAAAGGAAAGCAAAATTATTTTAAGCACCAAAGATTGCAAGCATGCAAAAAACAACATAAATGATATAGTGGGATAAAGAAAGGGTGCCAAATAAACCACATTATTTAAAAAAAGTTTACACACACAACATCCTTATAAAAATGTATTTAGTTTCCTAGACTTCAAAACAATTTTGAACAGTCCCATATCTCATGCATTACATTTGCAAAAAAAGATGTGTTGCATTTGTGGCAGTAAGTATTGTCAGCATTGACTTAAGTGTAGTGCTTTACACTTATATGTGTGTAGGTGTGCATGTGTGTGGGTTTTCTGTGTTTCCAGCTGTTCCTGCCCTTAGCATGCAGGCACACATTCATTCACCTTTGTGTTATTCTGTTATGTTAAATGTGAAAAATTTAAAAATACTTTTTCTTATACCTCAATTTTTTATTTGTCCATTTGATTGATATACTACTTTACTGTATTTTACATTTCTGCACCCTTAGTTTCTGAACTTTATTAAACTGTAAAATTAAACTGTTTCATTTTTTTCTTTTGTAATGTGCTTTGTAACGTTTGAAAGGTCCTGTATAAATGCATTTATGATTCCAGTATTCATGCACTTTATACTCACCTCATACATGATTGCAGTGCCCCTTGTTTTAACTAAAAAAAAAAACAGCAGCAATCATAGAAAAAAAAAACAAAAAACAGGTTTATTCCATGTCAAATAATAAAGTCAGAAAATAATTTTGTTAACTATGTGCTTTTGTTTTAAGACCTGAGTCAATCCATCTCAAATCATCAAATTTTCTTTAAAATCATCTGCAATTTGCAAAAAAATTATAGTTTAAAGTTGGACAATTATAATTATTATACTAAATTAAAATAATAATTGTTTTTTGTGCAGATTTATATTAGCGTGTACTCAAGTATATTACTTTGTTGGGCTGCTTGAATTTTCTTAAATATTTTAACTAGCCAAGAGTGGGCGGTTTTTCCAAAAAACAAACAAACAAACATTTGATAAAAGAAACTCAAATTTCACAGTTATCATTACATTTGTCCAAACTTTGTTCAATGAAATTTTTATCCAAATTGAGGATGGTGAAGCAGAAAAACCTTGTTGATTTGAGACGGGATCGCCCAATAATAAGGAAGACAAAAGCCACCTCTTTCCTACTGGTAGAAAAATGTACCAGGTTGACCAATAAAAAAATGGCAGCACGTGGGATTTCGTTGTTTTCGAGATAGAGAGAGAGAGCTTGATAGTGAGTTTTGAGATGTGAGAGATTTGTGACGTTTAGCGCGGAGTGTATAGTTAGTGTGTCATGTTGTCTTGTGTAGTTAGTGTGTTGTGTATTCGTTGTTTTGTTTTGTGTGTCAGTGCAGGTACTAGTGAATGTCACAAAGGCAGATCGCAGTGTAAACACTGTCTCCAGGTGGAAAATAGGAAGAGTGATTCTCCTCCTGCTTTCAGCTCTGCAGGTTTTATACCTGTGGTGTTCTCCTCTGTCTTGTGGCGGACAAACATTTTTTTTCCACTGGCACAAATAATTTGTGGGGCATCTTATTGTGACACCTGGTTGTTCTCTCATTTTAGTTTTAGTAGTAGTTTTAAATGGTTGTACAAAAAAACCCCCAGATGCATCGGCTGCATTTTTAGATAAATAAATGGCCTGTATTTGTATAGCGCTTTACTTAGTCCCTATGGACCCCAAAGCACTTTACACTACATTCAATCATCCACCCATTCACACACACATCCACCCATTCACACACACATCCACCCATTCACACACACATCCACCCATTCACACACACATTATATAGTTGTATATAACTTTGTTTACAAAATTTGTGCATAAGTTTTCATACATTTACAATTTATATTTACATTTCAGGTTATGAAATAATTCACTAAACATGCCTGTGGTTTTTACAGTAAAAAATATACCTACTATAACTACTACTAGGATTTTATGTTTTTATGCTATTTCAGATGAATTGTGTTAATACAGTATGTCAATGAAAAAATAACTATAACTTCACACACATGAGGCTGAGCTGAAAAGAATGATACCAAGCAAGGCCAGGGAAAAAAATTAAAGGTGAAATACAAAGGTAAAATCAAAAGTCTTCAAAAATGGCCAATTATATTTTGGACCAAGAGGGTGTTAACCAAACAAATCATGAAAATTTGTTGGGTTAATTGTGACCATACACTTGTAGGTGTCACAATAGCTAGCTGTTATAACATGCTGTGTATAAAGGAGTTGGAGTGTAGTAAAGGGAGTTATTAGAACCACACTGAACACTTGCTTCAAGCATCAACAATACTGTGTGTGTGTGTGTGTGTGTGTGTGTAACCAGTGGGATCCAGTGGCAGTGTACACTAGAGTGATGAGCCTCTTAAGACCAATTAAAAACACACGGCCACTTGCATCCTGACACACAGGCACACACAGTGGCTTCATTAGAGTTGACAACAAAGGGGGGAGAGCTTATGTAAAGAGGACGAGGAAAATGAGAGAAAATGTAGAAAAAGCAGAGGTGGTGCACAGAAAGTTATTAAATAGTAGATGTTTTCTTTAAAGTGAAGGTTCGGCAAAATGATGTCCCACTCACCTTTGGTCCTGTAATGAAGGATGCCTGTGTGTGTGTGTAATATTAAAGAGTGTCATAAATATGTTCTTGAAGACAAACGTCTTGATGCATTCTCAATCATCCAGGAAAGTAAATCTCCAAAAGTTGATTCTGTTCATCTGGACGTAGCGTTTTGTGGGAGAAACGTTTCGTCACTCATCCAAGTGACTTCTTCAGTCTCAGCTGACTGCAGGTTTCCCCAATCTTATAAACAGTACATTTGCATAATGACTGAAACCAGCCCACTGAAGGAACAATGGGCTCGGAGGTCAGTTCCTTAATCTTAATTATGCAAATTCTCATGACCATTGATCAACAACCACTGACCAAAACCCACTGATCAAAGACCACTGATCAATGATCAGTTTTATGGCAAGGACTGCCTAAAGCTTGTACGTCAGTATGAGCAAACAGCACGTAAGATGGCGGACTACAGGAACCACCTGAGATTCAGCCTCAGATGCCGACAAAACA
>VUQG01044396.1:1151-12781 GCA_015106755.1 Etia nguti
AAAAAAGAAAAATTAAAAAAAAAAAAAAAAAAAAAAAAAAAAAAAAAAAAAAAAAAAAAAAAAAAAAAAAAAAAAAAAAAAAAAAAAAAAAAAAAAAAAAAAAAAAAAGCAGAAAATTAACCCAGAAATCAGCATATTACTTTAGTAGCTTAGAAAAATTTTACACACGCTCTCATTTAGCTGCAAATTTTGTCATCATTACATTTGCTACATTCGCCATGAATTTTACCTTGTAATTTGCACAAAGCTCTAAAGAGTGCAGAGCCGCTTAGCACCATATTGCCCATTTACAACACTAGTCAACAATATTTTAGAAGTTGTCTGCTTTGAAGTTATAACATATAACAACAATATAACAGTTAAAACAGCTGTTGGATCACTTTTCCCCAACAGATTAAAAAAGTTTTACACGCGTGAACATTGTTAAGAGTTTTAATCACATTATAACTAGTTAGTAATTAAGCTTTTGCCTTTTCTATTGCTTACAGTCACTTCATTTTACTACATTTCACCTTTCTTCTTCATATTATAATTTAGAAAAAGAGGAAAAAATTGAAAAATGTATAATATAAAATACTACTGCAGGGTGAAACCATGCTGACTTACAGAACAACAAATTTTAATTTCCTTAATTACACAAAACGACGGACTCTGGATGTCCACAACCAAAACTGATTTTTTCATTTAACAATGTAGAGCACAAACAGTGGAAATGCAGATGTTGTGTTTTCACAGATGCAATCCTATTGCTTTAACCTGCATGTTTTTAAAGGAAAAAAAACAGATTAAATGTGTTTAACAAGTTTAAACAACAATAAAAACAAGTAACATTACTTTTGCGGCACTTCCTGCTACTAGGATCGGCAAATTTAATCTCACAGTCAGTGTGAAATTTAAAATTTGACAATTGTGTTTCGTACGAGAATACAACTGGATGATTAGCTTAGGAAAAGCGGCCATATTTAAAGTTGTTGTCCAACCCAATTTAAACCATTGTTACCAAAACTTCAAGGTTCAAGTGTATTCGGGTCATTTCTGGTTTCAGTGAAGAAACTTAGGTCTTAGAAATAGAATATCATAACAATTTCACACATCACTTTGAGTTTCAGAGATCACAAATTAGTAAACTGGCTAAATTTTAAAGTTTTTTTTCGGCTGTAGGTCAGTGTAATAGGAAACAGTGATTAAAATCTATATTGTACTTGATAAAGATTAAAATGAGAAAACTTGGTAACCTAGTAAGTTTTCATTTTTGGTATTTGATTTCTTATCTAAATCAAGTAAGATCTATTTTTTCTTTAAATTTTACTTTACAACTCATTGCATCTTGCCAGCCCTCCCCTCTTTCCCCTCACACCCCCTTTTCTTGGTCACTCACTACCTTCAGTCTCAAACTTGCCATTTACTCAGTTCGTCCCTTTTTTCCCCACTTTCATCAGAGCAGTGCTTGCTGTTGCAGTTATTTCTTTTTCTCTTCCATCCTTCTTTCAACTCTGCAACCTTCCTGTTTGATTGACCGCTGCTGCAACCAGAGGAGAAAGCCATTTCACTGGCATCTTAAAAACAGGAGCAGGTTTTATTCTCTACTTCTCCACAATGTCTTTTCTGTTTACCACTACACCTCTTCACTGATGTTTCTCAACTTCTCTGCATTTCCTTTCAGTATGCTTTTATTTCTGAAAAATCTTTTCTCATATGTCGTCCCTGATGTGACATTCCTCCGTTTTCTTGCTTCACCACAGGAACTCAACTCATCATTGCCTCTCAACATGCCACCCACTGCCCATCTCTTCACCACTTTTCCCCAGAACAAAGAATGAAAGGGGAGCTTCCTGCCCTCTCTTCATCATTTTTCCCCACTCCTCATTCCCTTTTGTCCTCCATATAGCGATGCCACCACCTACTCTTCTGACACATCAGGTTCCCTTCATACTCATGATCAGAAAGATGCAGTAAAATCTTTTAACTCTTCTCATCTTGGGACCTTCTGTAGTTTCTTTTCTGTGATGTTGACAGTAGGATTTTTTTTGTGTCTGAGAGCCAATACATGACAGATACTGTGGAAAGTTTTAGGTTTTCTCATCTAGAAACCAAGAAACTTTGTTAAACCAATAAAAAGGACTAGGAAAGATTTGAAAAAGACATTAAGTCATCTGGTAAATGGTCACAGGGCCTGATGATAATGCAACATTTCTATCTGTAGCAACATTCCTAGAATAAATGCTGCACTGATGCTAATGAAAACCAAACATTTGCTTGTAAGCATTCAACAAGAGTTTTAATGGAAAAAATGCGTGTTTGTGTTTGCCAATGAAAATACACAAAAATATTGTATTTTTTAACAGTGCATCAGTTTGAAATATTACAGGGCTCTAGACTAACTTTTTGCCACGGTTGCACTGGTGCGCCCAACTTTTTTTTCTTAGGTGCACCAGCACAAAAGTTAGGCGCACCCAAATTTTTCAACCGCATTGCTTAAGCGTGTTCACTTTTTAAATTTTTTTATTTTATTTTTTTAAAATTGCTGTCCATACAGACAATACTAATTTGCAAATGATTAACTAAAAATCTTGTGCTTGTGCTTAAAGTGCTTTGGCATTCTTTGGCAATATTGTGATGTTAAACTTAATCATCACATCGGCCTCCTCTGACGACTTGTTTTGCAGCTGCTTTCCGCTGAAAGGCAGTGGGGAGAGGGGACACTTGGGCAGTGCATTTATCACGACATATAATGTGTTTTCTGGATACACTGTGGTTTTTTAGCATTCAGAGGTTGATGGCTCCGTGTCAGAGCACTGGCTATGAATTTCAGACGGATCAGTCCTTAACGAAAAAGTTATCAATCATCCCTTTCATCTTTTCTCATTACCCACAGTTACATCCACTTCTGTCAGGCCTAGGCTACTCACTAGGGCTGGGTATCGTCACTGATTTCTATAATCCATTCGATTCTGATTCGCAAGGTCCTGATTCGATTCAATTTTGACTCAGAAATATTATAATTCTGATCATTTATCAGTAATATGGCATAATAGTTTAAGTTTCTTCGCTATTAAACAGCAGAAATTAGGCTTTCTTGTCAGAGGCCATTTTTTGAAAAAACAAAACAGCGGCCGACAGCGCTGTATATGAATTGTGCATAATAAGCAAACAAATAATGCAGAAAACGGAGATTTGAGATAGAAAACTGTTCTTGAAGGAGAGAGAGAAAGAGCGCGCAGTGCAGGAAGTGTTATTTTTATCGTGGTGGAAGCAAAAGAGCAAAAGTAAGAGGGAATTCATGACGATGTTTATCAAATGTAAAGCGTACTTTTGATCTTCTTTTGCTGCTGGTTCAGTCAATTTTGGTTGGAGAAAGACAAAACCTGCAGCATCAGAATCTAGCGCAAAGACGCAAACACAAAGCGCAGACCCGACACATAATCTGTGAGCTGTCGGCTTCCAGCCCTGACGGCACGTACGCGCCGACAGCTCACTGATGCGTCGAGTACGCGCTCTGTGTTTACGTCTTTGTGTGGAATCTGTTTACCTGCTCTCATTTGCTGTTTTAGCTGTTTGGTGGTTGTTGAAATAGTTTTGTGAGCTTTTGCCTGAGATTCGGGCGTTTCTGGCAAAATACATTTATATTTAAAAGTCGATTCAGGATTTAATGAATCAATATCGCTTTATTCAAGCTACTCCCTCTATACACCTGCACTTTCAAACGTACACACGCACGGCCAATCAGAGAGGTCCCGCCCCTGACTATCTGTGATAGGTTTAGACCACGATATGAGCATAATGTGTGTCTGTTGACCACACGGTGACCTTTCAGAGTTGGAGACTCTCTTTTTGGTACTGAACAGCTGGTCGCACTGGTGCGACCTGGGATTTTTTTTTTTTGTCGCACCATTGAGAAATTAGGTCGCATATGCGACCACTTTGGTCGCACTCTTACAGAAAGTAGTGGAATAGGCTGGTAGATAAAAAGGTAGAGGTGACAGGCCAAGTTGCTCTCTTAGGCAACCAACTTTTACTTCCACTGTTCTCGGCTGCCACGTTCAGCTTGTAACCAAATCAGTCACCAACAGAATAAACTATAACTGACCGACCTCATTATTGAAGAAAATTGTTTTATACCCTCAAACACTGACTTGTAAGTTTAGCACCTAAACTGCTGAGAGTGTCCTTTGACTTTGCATCTTAGCAAACAGTAAGTAATTTAACCTTGCTCCTTATCTACCCATGCCTAAAGGCCCAATGCTGCAGGACATTATCATTTTAAGATACTGAGAGTGTGTTACAGAGCTTGGAGCGCTGTCTACTGAAATCTTAGTTTCAGCTGGAAGGAAACAAACATTTTATAGATGGAAAAAAATGAAGGGAGTATGGCTGTATTTTTTACATCTATGAAGTAGACTTCTGTTATGTACACTGTAAAACACAATGTATGAGCAGACACTGAGTATAAGCTTGACCAGAAAAATGCAGATACATTGCATTATTGCCTTCATTTAAAAAGGGAAAAACAAAATAATGAGCCTCTTACAGACATGTTAAAAAGGTTGTCATTCACCTCTCCTGAGGTGAAGGCTGCATTCACATTATCTGCAGTTATGGTTGTTGCATTTTGTTGTTTTTTGCATCTTAAGCCATAGCTTAGCTTGTGGTTGTTTAGGATCAAAGTGCTGTCAGACATCTGCAGCAGTGAGACTGGAAGGCAAACAGCGAAGCTTTAATAATATCCCCAAATGCCTGCCAGCACCAGTGCAGAGGACACTGCAGAAAGTGTATTATTTCCATGGAAAATGCAGTGTAACTGCATACAGAGATGTCAGACCTAGACACATTGCTCTGCTGCGCTCATAGCACTTTTCTGAGATGGGGGAATATGAGAAAAAAAAATGTGAGGAAGTCTTGGGAGATGTAGTTTATTTTTCTTTCTCATCGTCTGAAAAAAAAAAAAAAAGTCTCTCATCATTGTACAAACACCTATGCCAAATTTTGGTGGAAGCATTTGAAAAATAAAGAATCGCAAAATCTATTTCAAAAGGACAGAACAAAGCACTAATACCACTGACAGAGAGAGAAAAACAAATGTGCAGCCCTTCCTCCACTTGAAAATATGCACTGGAGCATTTGATCATCAAACACATTTATTTGCTCCAGTAAAATAGCTACCTATTTACAAAAAAGATTAAGAAGCCATTGATCACCATTTGCGAGATATTAAAAAACTTTCTCCGATCACTGGTTTTATTCGAGAGAAAATGGCACCAGCCTCCAGCTATAATTTGTCAATGATGACTCAGCTCGTATCTGTGGGCAAAGAAATAATGAATCATGAAGTCATTTTGCAGTGGTCTCAAGCGTTCTTAGTTATTATGCACAGACTGGATTGAATGTCATAAAGACAGCAGCACAGTTTAAAGCACAAAAGGTTCAGGTCAGTCACCTACATGAACACCAACTGATTATTCTGTAAAACCAATGCAAAGTTCAACAAAGGGTGAGCTTTAATCAGCGTTCTATTGTGGGCAATTGTTCAGACAAGATATGAATAATTAAATATTTATGCAGTGACTGAAAACAGATGTTAGAGCTTCCTCCAAAGTGCGGAACAGGTAACGACTCTATTCAGACGCGCCTTGTGCTGCCTGCAGTGAAAGATGCTCACAATTTTCTGATTGATCACATTTTAGTACAACTTTAGTACAAAACAGTGGATGTTTACCTAAATCGTCTTAAAGAATTAAGAACTCATTCTGTTTCTATTTTTTCTTAAATATGTAGCCCATAGGGGAACTCGAGAGTTCGTGACGAGGTTTCACCTCTCATCCAAGAGGCTTTTCTCAGCTATAAAACAACTGATGGAGAGTCCTAGTATTTAACCCTTAGCAGGGGTTTTCCCCCAGCAGATGGTCCTGAGCACTGTTAACTCGCTATCAAGTGAGAGTTGCCACAAGTCAACATATGAAAAAAGGTGCGGGTCACTAGAGTCACCAGTAATGACCTGGATGACTGAGAACCTGCAAAGACCTATAAAGGAACAAGAATGTTACGATAGCCATGTTTGTGCTCAAACAAAAAGTTTCAAGATTAGTCCATTGCCTCCCTCTGCTTTGCCTCCATTGATCAATTCTCAGAAAGTAACAGAATACAATTTAACCCTAGCATGCCCATGGCCTGCAGGACTGCTGCTAGATCTGCCATGATTATTACACAATGCAGAAATTAAGACTGCTGGGCACTAAATATCTTCAGGGAGTTTATTTCTTTACAAGGCAATAACAAGTTCCACACTTGTGCTTCAATTTCAAAACCTTGAAAGCACTGTTATACGCCTACAAAGCCGATGACCCCGTCCTTTCGGCTGGTTTTGAATTCTGGCAGCAAGTCTTACTTAACATATTGGACTCTTCCGGCCACACTGACGACTCCATTGCTTTCAGAGTCGGTGTGCTGCAAGAGTGTACAATCTTTCAGGGAACTGTACATGAATACGCAAAATCAAGCTTTGATATTTACATAATTGTAAACAAATAAAAATGTGCAATATGCAAACAACATGACCTCAGCCACATACGCAGGTCAACCAAACTCAACACCACTACCCTGCACACCCACTTGCAAACCTACATATTTAAAAAAATAAAAAATAAATAAAATAGTTACAACCAAATCTTAGTGGCAAAAAACACAGTACCTTTAATAACAAAGGAAAAGGAATTGGGAAAAACAGATATGCCAAGGTAAATAAAAGGGAAAAAAATCTTAAAGCATGAGAATAAGAAAACAGGAAAAGAAGAGAACAGCAGGGTTACAGAGCTTTTATCTACATCTACACAGTCACAATACCGTATATTCTATTTTAAAAAGGAGAAGAAGAAAAAAAAGATTCAAACTCAACTAACACTGGCCTTTGAAACAAGTAGCGCTGCTTGACATTTCTTTACACAGTCCACCACTATTCCGGGACACTTAAAAGTCCTGCTGGAACAAATATTCACTTTAAAAGCCTCATATATATACAGCAGAAAAACAAAAGGAAAGTGTCCCCGTGCCTACAGCATTCCAGCTCCCTTACACATTACAGACCACACAGTGCTGCTTTGGTCTGTTCTGCCTCACACTTGTTTGGGGTGGCGGCTCATAACTTTGAAATACGGCTACTACTTCTCCTTTCCTCGTCATCCTAACCCTGGCTGCTCTCTTTAGCCGTCACCACAGTGGATCGTTTGCTTCCATCTCACCCTACTACCAGCATCCTCCTCTGTCACAACCTTCTGCATGGCCTCCTTCACTACATCCATGAATCTTCTGAGGTCTTTTCCTCCTGCCTGGCAGCTCAATCCTCAGCATCTTTTGTCCAATATATCCACTATGCTTCCTCTGCACATGTCCAAACCATCTCAGCCTTGCCTCCACACTGCCCAACCTGAGCCGTCCTTCTGATCTACTCGTTACTAATCCTGTCCATCCTCCTCACTCCCAGTGAAACTCTTAACCTCTACCTCCTGTCACCATCTCCAAACCACACAGGTCACTGCCATCCTGTAAACCATTCTTTTCACACTCGCTGCCATCCTCCTGTGACAAATGACCACTGACACTCATCTCCACCCGCTCCACCCTCCCTGTACTCACTTCTTCACCTCTTTTGCGCACTTTCTATTGCTTTGAATGGTTGTCACCAGGTATGTAAACTCATCCACCTTTACTGCGTCTGCTCCTTGCATCTGTCTCCTTCTCATTCACACACACATTCTGTTTTGCTTTTACTGACTTTCATTCCTCTCCAGGGTCTCTTCCACCTGCTCTTACTACAAATCACAATGTAGGCTTAAAGCATCCTTGTCCACAGGCGCCGGTTTAGCTCAGTGTGTTGAGCGACCGGCCCAGGTTCGGGTTCGGGTTCGAGCCCGACCCGCGACCCTTTGCCGCATGTCTTCCCCCTTCTCTCTCTGCCCTCGCTTCCCTGTCCTTTCTTCACTGTGGCTATCAAATAAAGCTGAAAAAGGCCAAAAAAAATTATTTAAAAAAAAAAAAGCATCCTTGTCCACATCATCTTCATACACTATCACAGTTCCTCTTGTGGCACCGCATTATAAGCTTTATCTAGATCAGGGGTCTCAAATTTAAATGAGCTGTGGGCCACTGCTGGCACTGTCATCTCATGTGAGGGCCACTTTAGTGTTCAAGTAGTACAAAAACAAACAAACAAAACCAAAACAAACAAGAAAAAACCGACAAATATTTCCAAAAATGTAGTGTTTTGTTTTTTTAAATTTCAAATATTGTTAAAGATGACAAAACTGCAAACGTGAAGATTTTTTTCCCCTCACTCTTAACTGAAGCCTTTTATTGAACTACCAAATAAACAAATTGGTACTCTATCTGGCCAGACACGTGACAGCAGTTCTGCTATAATTTTGTTCATATTTAACATAATAAAAATGCAGACATAAGTGTACACGTTAGTTTTTTACTGCTAGTGAAAATAGTTTTCTTTACAAATAACTGAACTAACAGCAAATCACTCAACATGTTTGTGCTCTGCTCATATTGCCTTCATATCAAATCATTTTTTACTTTTTAAAACAACTTATTTTAACATTGCACTCAACATACAAACAAACCCTCCCGAACAAAAACAGTAACTTCAAGTGCCAAATTGCATTACATTTCTTCACGTCAATATATGGGCCGCAAGTAGGGGTGACGTGGGCCGCAAGTGGCCCCCGGGCCGCGAATTTTAGACCCCTGATCTAGATCCACAAAGACAGAAGCTCAGAAGAAGTTGCACTAAGCTTCTCCATCAATACCTTAAAAGCAAAACATGTTTGTAGTGCTCTTTAACCTCTCTCCTTAACCCAACAGAAGAAAATATTACTACAGATGCAACAAACAAATAACTGCTACAGTGATACAGTGATTTCGTAATGCCAATATTGAGATGCATTTTGAATGCTGTCAGGTCCAATTCTTCAACAATGCAGAGAAGTGATAATTTAAGATTTTTGGTGCACTCTAGACTCTTAATTTTAGTTTGGATGGCATGTTCACATTACAAATTACCCTCAGCTGTCAGACTGATTGAACACAGTTAAAAGTATTGCAGTAAATCCAGCATTCATGAACATTTTAATGCTCAGCTTTTGCACAGTTCAGATAGAAATAGAAGACGTGGCAAAGGAGGGGAAGGAACAGAGCATGAGACATGAAAAGGCAGGTGAGAAAAAAATGATCATGACTAAAAACAAAAAGTGCAGCCTGCACTTAACACTCATCTCTAAGCCTACTTATTGCAACCCCCTACCAACCATACCTTATTGCTATCCTGAATTGAAAGCATTTGTTTTCTCAGCAGCAGCCCTGAGCATTAAGCTTAAACTCATTGTCTACTCAAAATGAAACAAATCTCCGCATTCTCTCACAAGAACACACCGAGCCCTGCACACATGTGAAAACAAAGACACGGAAACACACACCTTATTACTTAAACCTTCGAGAAGGAAAAGCCTGTATTCTTAACACTCTCTCCTGGCTCCTCTATCGATCTGAAAGCCTATTTATGCATCCTTCCTTTTATCCCTCCTCAGCCCCTCCCTCGTTCCCATTTTTTCAATAAAATGAGCTGTATTACAGAATGAAATCCAAAGTGCCAATCCCAAATCATCACAGAGAAAACACAGATAAGAAAATACCATTTTCCTTCAAGGGGGAGAGTGGCATATCCTAAATATCTTCATTTCCTATCAGAACTTTACCACCCAGGCTTATCTTATTTTGGACTATCATCAAATGGCTGAACACAGCAAACAGTTATTCTACTTTTTAATGTTTGTTGTGAGAGGTGGCTGAGATTGGGAGCAAGCGCCTGATTCTGTTTTAATTGACAATTAATGAATCCAGACATTAGCTGATCCAAACACCTGGCTAAGGGCAAACCATAATTAAACTCATTAGAATTAGAAAAGAGACTTTTGTTCTCAATCAGTCATTAAAGCAGCCAAAACACTAGGCACTTTCCCAAAGTAATTTCTCTTTTTCTCCACCCCTCCCTCTCCTGTAGCACTTTAAATCTTTTACCAAGCTTCTTAATAACGCTTCTCTCCCCCGCCGCGTATTCCTCAAGGTTTAACACTTTAACAGATATTTCCCTCAACTTTCTACTTCATTCTATTTCCGTTCCTTCCGATTACTGGACAGATGGGCTTTTGGAAATTTCTTCCAAAGAGTTGAAGTCCAACATCTTTTCCAGACAAGCAAATCAGTATGTAACCTTTTGGGATTTTTGGACTCCATTTCTTTCTAATGTTGGGCTTTTCACTTCTGAAACAGTTCAACAGGCAATCAATGCTCTGCAGTACAGAAACATATTGTGTGTCTGATGCGTTTAGAAGTGCAAGATTTCAGTGCTTCTGCATTTGTTCTTCTGAGGGTGGGGAGCCTTGTTTTATGGTTCAAACACTCGATGACCATTGGCAAAGCCAACCAACAGATGGCCATTTTTCTTTCTTGTGTGTGGCAAACAAATCCTCCTTTATTCATGCAAAGCGGTTGGTTCTTGATGAAAATCAGCATTTTTTCAGCATTGTGAATTTATTTCCCAACTGACACATCCTAAACTAATGTTGCTTAGGATAAAAGCCCAAAGAAAGCTCTGATAACTGAAATACAGCGTTGCTACTAGACTTAATGAGATCAAATCAGGCCATTAAATCATTTTCTTTCAGGAGAGCAAGAAACTTATCCAATTATGTACATAAGGATAATTTTAGTTATTTGACAGCTATCTGGCAGGTCCTTTGGACCGGAGAGGGGGGGAGAAAAAAAAAAAAAAAAAAAGATACCTCAGCCCATTTTTGGGAACATTTCATGTTTTAGGCATTTACTTGATGCTCTTATCCAGAGCTACTTAGGAGTGAAGGCAATGGTAGAATAAATCTCAGTTCTTAGATCACCAACATTACGGGGATAAAGGTTTTTCGAAATGGAGGTATAAGAGAGAATTTTTTGTAAGTTAAACCAAATTAGAGGCAGCAGATGTGCAGAGGGAATATGATTCAGTGCAGAGAAGGTGATGTGGGAAGAAATGGGTTTTCAGCTTATTACCGAGGACGGGGGAGGACCGTACCTTTCTGACCGGTGGCAAAGTTATTCCACTTTTTGCCTTTTTGTGCTGATTCATTGTGGCCCACAGGCTTCCTGTGTGTAAAACCCCCTGAAATTCCTAATTGTAAATAATCCCATGCCAAACTCGGTGCTAGAGTGTCACATTTACTTTACCATAACATAGCTTCCTCAAGCCTGGGAGGAATACGCCAACTTTCAGCAAATAAGTTCTTTGATCAAGGGGCTGCTGTGTGAAATGCAGACTGGTACTCATTTCCTCTGCTCAGAACAGCCCATTTGCACAGCAGGCAAAAATGAAAGCACAGCAAATTTATGGTATACTACAGAATAGATTACTGTGACTTTTCACATCTACTAGAATAGTAGTCCTTATGTTTTTGATGACCTCCTTTACATTTTCTGTAGCACTAGCATAACTAAATTCTCCAATTGTGTTCACTGGCAATTAAAAAGCCAATCTGGTATTATCTAATGGCAAAAGTGGAACAAATGTAATATTTGCCATGAATATT
>VUQG01044396.1:12801-30773 GCA_015106755.1 Etia nguti
TTTAAAAAAAAAAAAAAAAAAAAAAATTCTGTGTGAAAGCTTCACATATTCAGCTTCAACTTGGTTTAAAATGCCAACTTTTAATCAACATTTTGTTTCTTCTGTCCAACACTAAAAATGCAAGGTTAATGAATAATGCAGTCTCACGGGACAGCAACCCAAGCTTTGGGCTTTTCCCCCCTCGCTTTATCTTCCCCCTCTCCTTCCGTATCGATCCCCCTAGAAGTGTAGACTTTGTGATGAAATGCCACTGTGAAAGGTTTTTGTCCAAGACAGCTGTAAACATGTCACCTCCGCCAGCCTTCTGGCTCTGTATGGCCTCAACAAGGCCTTTTGTAAATGTCTCAACTGGAGGGCTGTTAAGGGCAAGGCTAGTTTTACAGCCAACAAGAACATTACGCTACTTTGTCTCAAATCTTGCAATCAAGTGCACCTGAAGTTCGCCGTCCTTTTTTTCATGTTAAGTGGAATTGCAGGGCAAGGCCTGAGCAACGCTATAATTTGACCAAAGAGTGTGCATACACACTATTGTATGGACACTCAGTGCAATTTTGAAAAAGGGTAATTGTAATGTGGAGCTCAACTTGGCACTTAGTACAAAAACACAAAGCCCAAAACAACAAAAGAAGATGTGGTCAGAGAGGTAAATTTTATAGAACGTATTGATGAACTGTGCTGAACAGTTAGCAAGACATAAATCATTCAGCTTTATGAGCACAACAGATACTTTCAAACCAACGGTGAGCGAGTGCAGCCTTGTAACAGAATTTTATATTAGGGAGAGAACAGAGAGCAGGTACACCTCAGGCTCATTCTTTAAAAAACACTCAGAGCCACTGGGCTGCCAGATGTTGCAATGGAAACAAGCGAACCCAGCTGTTAAATAACTCACAAAACCAAAAGATATGACAACATTTTTAAAGTAAAAGCATATTTCTGGATTTTGTTTCATTTTTTTTATTTTTTATTTTTTAAAGCTGTTCGGCTTAGAATTAGCGAAACTGACATTTATGAAGGATGGGATTTGTTCTCTGGGTTCTCACACATATTTAAGAAATAAAGAGATGCATTCACAGGTGCAGTTGTCACATTTCCCTGCAAATAAACTACTGCTGCATTTAATGCTGCCCTCAAGATGCCCAAAGAAAGCATTTCATTCTCTTCGTCAGTGTGGCTGGAATAATCAGGCGCCCAGCCGGTCGAGAGTAATCGAGTTCTGTGTTCCATTATTCCTTTTCAATTAGAGCTGGAAATTTCTGAGGAAAGAAGTGAAGCCCCTGGGAAAAGGACAGCGAGACAGATGCATGGCCACTGCAGCTAAAATTGTATGACAGCGATTTTTGTGAAATCGAGGCTGCGTGCGCCTCGTCGTTAACAAGCCAGTGAAAGTATCTGAGGAAACCAATGAAGTCGAGTCCAATTCAATGACAAACGAACCTGGAGCTCCTGACGTCTTCCCTTGGTTCTAAAAAACTTTTAATTAAAAGCCGAAGGGAAAAACATCTAGAATGCAGTGCTTGGACAATGATTACATCAATGAGGATTGACAAGCTCCGTATATTTACTTTCAATTAACGCTATCAGAGTCACCTGTGCCACAAGAATGGAGATGCCAAAGTTTTAAAGGATATATATTACCGTTTATTGCAAGATATAAATGTATAAAACAGTTGGATTTACATACAATGGGAATGTGTGCTCGAGTGTTAAGTGGATTCTGGAGTTTGTGTATGAGTAATAGATCATTAAACCCTAAAAGCTTCCTGAAAGTGTGTGAGACTAAAAACATCAGTGTGTGTACCGACCCTTAATTAAAACTACTTAGACCCCACTTGTGTGTGCATTTATATTCACGTCACCTCTACCAAGTCTCACTATTCATGACTATGCATGGGAACGCACACAAATACACTTGTGTGATTTAAACAAACTCCTGAATACGTCTCTAAAGGTTTCAGTCAGCGAAACACTGACAGCACAGGTCTAACCTTTAGAGACACACCGCTAACGCGCTTTCTTCCCTTTGTCTAAAAAAAAACATGAAAGTTTTAAATCTGTGTGAGGTTAATGGGACCAAAAACAGTTTAGAAACAATAATGCTCAATCAACGGAGGCTTTTGAAATATAGCAAAAATAACATGTTTTGTCCACATATGAATATATTCATCTTCTTCTGCACGGCTATTTAGAAGCTCAGCTGCCCACTCTCAGTCCAAGCCTTTAATTGCTCTTTGGTTTTCATTTGTACTCACTGCCCACACCGACACTTTATAATTCATTGCTCCTCATTCATGACTACTTTCTTTGCCATTCAAGGTGTTACGCTGGAAAACAGCTGAACAGCAGCTGCCAGAACAGTTCAGCGTCTGCCTACACACAGTGATTTACAGCTAGACAAAGAAGTTTGTGAGTATTTACCTTTGTTCTGTCCCAGTGAACCGAACACGCATAATTACATATACTGCAACAAGTTCAAAGAAAGAAACCGGAAGTTGCCTCAAACCTCGGACGCCGTGACACACAGCCCGTGTCCTGCCAGAGTACATTACTAACCCGTGTAATCAAATGTCACCTTCAGTAAGGTCATTCCTGCCTTTTCTCTTTGAGTGTTCATCGGTCACTCTTATCACAAATTAACATTCAGTCGTCCAGACCACCGCAGGGGAGCAAGATCAAGAAAGTGTTTTTGTTCTTTTAAATGAATGCTGATAAACGTGAGCTGTGATGTTAAAGAAGAGCAGGCGGTGGAAGGAGGGAAAGAAGAAATAAGCATGACAAACAGGGAAAAGGAAAAAAGAAAAAGCAACAGGGGTACGGGGATGGAGCAACATCCATCGGTTTTCTTACTGCTAACAACATCCAGCTATGGTCACAGGATGCAATAACCAGCTGATACTGGGCAAGAAGTGGAGTAAATCCTGGACGAGCGGGCGAATCCATTGCAGCGCCAGCACAAATTGATCTCACCATCTATGACTAATTTAGAATCATCAATTATTGTGTCAGGAAACTAGAAAACAAAGTCTCCAAATGCAGAGTAGGTGCTCCCACTCTACCATCTTTAAAACAAATGTCGGAGACAATCAGCTAAACAGACAGAGGAAGCAAAAGCACCATGTTATTCCTCTTCTGAACTTGGCTTCTCCCTTCATTCGCCTCCCTTTCCAGCCCTACCATGCTTTTCTCCTTTTGTCACAGCCAATTTCCAGCCGTTTAATCCTGATTACGCCTTCAAAGTCCCATCTGACAGCACCCAGTTCAAACTTACTGTGATGTACATTGGCGTGTGGCAGCAAGATGCTGATTCCGGCTACAAACACATCTGTTTCATGTCTGTTGTTTAATTAGCTGTTGGAACTGAAATGCTGTTTTAGCGAGCATATAATCTCAATATGTAGTTATGCTTTGTGGTAAATAATAATTAAAAAAAAAGGGATCATTACAGGCTTTATAACCTTGTAAAATACTTGCCAGCTTTTTATCACAGTAGTCAACAGTAGAATTAAATTGTGTAAAACAACGTGATGAAACGCAGCCTGTTTGCAGATTCACCTGCACCTTTGGGGGCATTAAAGCTTTCACTTGCTACACTGAAAGTGCATTTATCTTGTGTCTGAATGACCGCAAAAGAACTATACACAGCAGTGGTGTGATTTATTAAAGGGCTGCAATGTTTACATGCTAGTAGAGATGCACTGAAGGCAATTTTCTTGGCCACCTCCCTCAGTTTGACCTGTTGACACAAATTTTGACGATTCTGATCCTTTAAGAGCTATAACTGACCAAACTAATACAAACAAAATCATCTTCTCTTCAATTGTGCTGTTTTCATAAGAGAAATTATTCAACTTTACAATTTCCCCCAAACTGCAGTAAGTTACAGGACCTTCTCTCACTGAAACAACTGAAAATGAGGTGCTCTGCTACTAGAAAGAGCTATAAATAATTCACTGTAAATGAGGTGCTGTACAGCTTTATCAGACACATTTCACCTTACCAAACAAAGGCAAGTGTATTATATTTATATAACAAAACAATTGTCAGGTACTTGCTTATATATATATATATATATATATATATATATATATTCAGATAACAGGACACAGAACCTCTCGTTCACTCATCTCCATCCTAACTGCTGTGATCTTTCGCTCATACCAAGACTGCCGATTTGTAGCTGGCTCTAAGCTCTGGCTAGCTGTAGTTTCTTTAATATGTCCATGTTCAGCTGGGTCAAAGTGATTTGTGCATCTGAACTTTAATACTATCTATATATTTAAAAGCTTTTAAGCAGTTTAAATCCAACTTTCTCTCATTTTAAGTTGTTTGGAGTCTTTTTCACTTTGTCAAACCACTAAAAATGTTTTAAGTGTCCAGTTTTATTTTCCATCACTGCCTTTTATATTTTCTAATCTTCTCACAGTCTTTAAAATCATCCTGCATTCCCATATTCACCACAACTTTATTCCCATGCAGTAATTGGATTTCAATGTTCTTGACCTTTTGTAGAATTTCCTCAAATTAGGCTTTTTCAGGAATAGCTCTTAATTATAAAAACAAAAGTGTGTTCAAGATTCACAAAAATATGAAAGCCATGCTGTTTAAGACACACACACACAATTACAAAGCTATTCATGTGATTAAGTACCGTGCAAGTGGTTGTTTAGAGGTGTGAAATGAAGAGGAGATAGACAGATAACCCAGCCCCTGGAGACACATTAGTGTGTTATTTCATGTGCGATTTAGAGTGCATGACTGTGTGTGACAAAAAGCAAGTGTGCGTGTGTGTGTGTGTGTTTCACAGTGTATCTAAACCACTTATTCCTCTTACTGAAAAGTCAGATGAGATGGATTTCCTGTCTCGCTTCTCCTCTTCGTAAATGCTATTTAAATTATCCCGGATCAAGCCATCAGCTTTTCCCTCCCTTAAAAAAAAAAAAGACGTAGTTGTTGGAGGCCAACTTCAGCCCACAACAGATGGAAGAAAGGATCATCCTGTTACTTGGTCAACCAGGATCTTCAGGCTACTAAAACAACAGCATGAAAGCAAAGAAAGAAGAGACAAAACTGATAAATGGAAAAATAATCTGGTACAGGGATCTCAATCCTTCCAATGCTTTATTTTTATTTTTTTACTTTTCAGGTTATATATTCACCAGTAGTTTATAACACGGAGCCATACAGAGATGCTTACATTTGTACATGATGCTCATAAAAAAAAAGGTCTTAACGCTTTTGATATGAGAGGATTTATGTCTATATTCATGGCGCGGCACACTGAACCTCAGAAGTAAAAGTTAAAAAAGAACCTGCTATACATAAAAAGCCCAGACTACTGATTTATACGAGCTCAAACGTCGCGGTTCTATATTTGGGTTTTATCTGGTTTAAGCTGACTTAACACTTCATTGTTGATTTGATCAATAATCAAAATTCATCAGTATAAATAACGAATAAGGCTAATGTTTAGGTTTTAGAGGACATAGTAAAGGAATAAGAAATAAATGGAGATCTGAAAAAGAGAAAAAGAAAGCTCATGTGGGGAAAAAAGGACAACTCATGTGACCGACTCGGTGAACCGTGAGGCTCAGCACTCTGAAACTAAAAAAGATAAGTTTGCTCTTGAAAGCAGGCTGGGGTCAAATGGTTGTAGAGGGGGGAGAGCATCACAGAAGAGAATAAAATGTGAAGGGACTGTTTACAAGCAGAGGAAGAAATGAGTATGATAAAACAGAAAGATATGAAAGAATAAGCCCTGGGAAATGCTGCGTAAACCCCGACACACAGATCAGACTGGCGAAAATGAAAAGAGCGTGGAAACAAAACAGTTTCAGGATGGATTACTGGTGTTCTGATATCTAAAATTAAGCTGTGTCAGTACTACACTATCAGCAACCTCCACAAAAAAGGGGAAAAACTGAGTGTCAACATGAAAGGTACGACGACAGTTTTGGTTCATTTCTATCATTTCTCCACGCCAACTGCTCCACTGATAACTGCATAGTGTGAGCACTGACATTCACAGTAGCCATAATTCACTTGAACACTCCAGTTAAAGGTGTTATATTGTATATCGTGTTTTTATGTGAAACATTCTGCAGTAACTTCATCTAATCTATGCAAAGCAAAGTCAAAACTAAAGATTTCATTCAAATAAGCAGGAACAGAAGTAAAAGTCAGAGGCAATCTTGAGATGTGAAGAAGCCTGTGATCTCTCAGACTATAATGAAGCGAAACATTACTAAATTCTTCAAAGAGCCTCTCTGAATAGAAACCCCACTGTTCTGCCCCAACACAGTTTCCATCCATCCATCTCTCACAAACGATGCAAGAAGCTGAGGTCATCTCGGACATGCTCACCCTTACAGAGCGGGGTTAAAGACGAACCGCTGTAAAAAGAAAAAACAACAAAAAAAACAAAAACAAAAAAAAACAAATGTGAAAGGCAAAAAGAAAATTGACCTCCAAAGAACAAAAGTGGAAAGTTTTACAATTTTCCAATCACCACAGTCTGCTGATCTTGCCACCAAACTGGGCAGAACATCGAACCTGATAAAAATCTGATTACAAACTTGACTGACAGGGTCAAGTCTGATCTCTAACAATCTCAACTATTACTTTTCTCCATCTTTAGATAATAGTTTTTGTCACAGAAAATACAGGAATTAACAACAACATTGGTGGAAACCCTTAAAAGAGTGTATTTGCTCCTGAAATTACTGATTATCCCATTAAGTGTAGAGTGAGAAATTGGTATGATTAATATCCAAACGTCATCATTTTCAACTATACTGGAGATAATTTCACAATGCTAACATCCAATTTAACATAATATGCATTGATAAAAGTGCATAAATGCTAAAAATTGGTCATTTTACCTCTTTGGACACAAGCTGTCCTGTTGCTCAAAGCCTGATCGTGTAGTTTACCGACAAATTTGGTGCATTAAAGTAAGATGTGCTGCTTTCCTGCAATCCTGTGCACTGTTTCAGCACGTAGAGAATTAGTTTTACTGATGATAAACAAGATTTTTGTAATTAGCTTAAAAAAAAAAAAAAAAAAAGACTAATCCACAAACCTAATTAATTTTAATTAAATGTGTTGTCAGAAGCAGTCATGTTAAAGCAACATGTTTTAACTTTCCATAAATCTTCTTAACACCGACTAGCAGAGTACATGGGTGTCCACAGACCCCAGCTTACCAATTGTATGCTGCACTCTTTCCATCTTGATTGCCCTTTTAATGTTTTATCCCCACGCTCCCCCTATCCATCCTCCCTCAACCTCCTGCCTCATGTCCTGTTGCTTTCATCCATCTTTCTTCCCATCTCTTGTCTTTTTTTTTTGCTGAATGCGTGAAATTTCCCTGTCTGACACACGTATTCTTTGGGGAGCTGTGTGCTCGCAATCATTGCACATACACAGAGATGCTGATAGACATGCGCACACATGTGGACTCGTACTGTATAGAGAAGCAGAAGGTAAACACAGCTGAAATGTCAAACATAATTCTACACAACAGAGGAGCACAGCAGGCAGCCGAGCTTCAAGTGAGCAGCTCAAACTTTGCTGTTGAGTGCGCTCTCTAGTTTTGACTTTTATTTCGAAGGTAAAAGTACTCTTAACATGCCGAGACACTATGGCTGCCATGGCTGCGGTTACACTGAGACCTACTGTAACCACAACAGTGGAGTACCCAGATTCATCACAGGATTGGAAGCGCTGCTGTTTTTTTACTGTAAAAATCTATATGAAGACAGATTAATACTTGTGGTATCAGGTGGGTGCTGCTGCTGAATGTGGGCTCTGAATGTGTGAGTGTGCATCAATAAGAGATTTCACCCACCAGTATAATGCTAGAAAAGAGGATGAAGGATGGATAAAAAGTCTGCTAAGAACAGAGGTCAATTCAGAAGGTGATTTGGAAATCAGCAATGAGCAAGGCTTGAAGAGTCTTTGATAACATGGCACATCAGACCAATTTGAGTCTGCAGCAGCTAAAACGTAGAAATCAGAGAAATGACAACCAGCATCTTAAATGCAGGTAAAAGCAATGTATGGGAAAAAAGGAACAGTCTTTGTTGTGAAAAATCTTTTTGTTTGTGAAATAATTAAAGGAACAAGTCCTTGAATTCTTCAACTCTGGGACATAAACACCCATGTAACCAACCTAAAACTGAACGATAGCAAAAGTAAGCTGCCAGTTCTCCTCAAGTTCAAAAAACCTCTACAAAATCTGTTGCCATAGTTTCCTGCCTGCCACCAGCATTCTTTACACAAACAATTTTAATTTCAGGACTTGTTACGTGATGTTCAATGTCCTATTCTCTGCCGGTGTCCATGAGGTTCAGAGCTTTTACAGGAGTATGCCGATACAGAACAGAAAGAAGGCTATTCCTCTTCAGATGTAAAAGGCACTGAGCAAGGTCACACTGGGTAGCTGATGTGTGGCGCACACCATCCTCATCGGCTCTTTGCCACCATTACAAACATAAAAACAGCCCTTACACTCTGGAAACCTTGTTTCTGTTTTATATCAAAGTTACTTATAAAAGTGTTGCCATTTAAAGTATGTTAAAATACTAGGTATAACAAGCTACAGCTTCAAGCTTCAGTGTTACTTTCATTTATTCCAAGCTTCTGTTAATAATAATTTATTTTTATGTGCATGTTTTGGGCACCGTTTTCAAACAATTACTAAAAAAAAAATCATTATCAATGTGTGGCAATCCTGCATAAGAAAAACTGCATTTCCATACAGCTCTGCCTTCACTGGACCATTGGAATAACGAAACAGTCCAGCATCAACAGCAGGTTCAGCGTTCCAATCCAAAGACTTCACACACTTGACTGCACCAACCTGTACACCTTCTCTCACCTTTTTTTTTTTTTGCAACACACAAGGCGGCAGTGAATAGTTTTGAATACATGAAATTAAATAAATCCAAGTATCAGCACTTCAATCTTGAATACTCAGTATAACAACCCAAAATGGACACGAACCTTAGAGTATGTGTGATATACATGCTCAGATACACTATTCCTGAGCATTGCCCATTTCCCTCCATTAATCCCTTTTACACAGAAAAAAAGAAAAAAAGTATGATTTGCTTCAAGTATGATTAAAAGTATGAAATACTGAACACCTCAGCTAGAGATGAGCAAATCCACTGATTGGCCACGTGCATGTCTGAAACCCTCCCCGAAACATTCTGCATATAAGCCATCACATGAA
Source organism: Etia nguti (assembly GCA_015106755.1). Lineage (NCBI taxonomy): Eukaryota > Metazoa > Chordata > Actinopteri > Cichliformes > Cichlidae > Etia > Etia nguti. The sequence goes on from VUQG01044396.1 coordinate 22,037, forward strand.
TTCAACCTTATCCCTGAGCCTCGTCTCTTTCTAAGACGAGAGAGAAAAACAAATAGCATCACCCATTTCTCTCCACCCCATCTCTGTGTATCCAAACAACTTCTGCAATCTTTCCATTACCCAGCTGCTCCAACAGCTTCATCTACATCTTCCACAGCTGATGCAACCGTTTTTCTAACTGTTAACACAAAAGCAAGACTGCACTTTGTCTTCTAACCAGGTTATTTAGAAAGTACAATTGTTTATTATTTCGCTTAAACAAATTTCCTAAAGTGTAAATTTTGTTATCCTAAAATAATTGTCATCCATTTTCAACCTTTTGTTGCATTTAGCCATGTTCTAGCAGTCACTCCATTCACTGTACAGTGGAAAAAGAAGACCACAGAAGATTTATGGATGTAATGAAGCATTGCAACCCTTTTGCTCATTTTCTCCTTTGAAATCATTGATGGCATTTTCTGTTTATGTTAGCTTGTATGAACTGGAATGCATCTTTTCTCTTATCCACAGCGTAATATCAGATATTTTGATACTGAACTATTCATGAAGCTGACTTTCTGTCTTCTTACCAATTCCATAAAGGTGACTGAAAGATGTTTCATAAGATTTGTTAAAATTTCAAATCAAGTTTTTCCCTTCAGTGAATCTTTGCGTCTATTGCCCCGACCTAATCTAACAACAACAACAAAAACAAAAAAAAAATCAGACTTTGGCTCTCTGATGTTTTTTGTTATACATTGTTGGCTGATTAAAGGTCAGGCACATGTTTTGAGCTGCATGTATATGTTGGATTAGACTCATCTTGCCGGCAAATTGTTAATTTTTAATTGAGGAGAGAAAATTACACATTTAAATGTGGTGTAAAACGTGTGAATGATGACAGCAACAGGAAATCCAAATTAAAAAAAAAAAAACCCTCATGTGCTTGTCTAATTCAACGACTAATTGGTTTTGTAAAATGTTAGCCATTTTTAGTATTTATAAAACGCTAAATGTCATTATGCTGGCACATAAGTACAAAAAATATACAGTTTTCCATTTATCAATGTAACATTTTCACCGTTTAACAGGAATGTACTGACGATCATCTCAGCAGTCGACACTGATCACCGTCGCATGGATCGAGGGGATTTTTTTTTTTTTTTTTTACTTGCTCTCTTATTAATGAATAAAATGCAAGTTGTCATAATTAGATTAAAAATAAATGTCATCTGTTTGACCATGGTTTAATAAAAAAAAAAACCATGTGACATAGATGTGTGAGGTTCACGGGGCATACACGCACAAACACACAAGTTTACACACGCACCTCTGCCCTGATTTATCACGTTAATAGAGATTAAAGTACAAGTTTACATCCTTTGTATCAGTAGAGCATTGTGCAGAGTGGAGCTCAGAAAAAAAGAAAAACTAAAGAGCCATGTTTTCACTCATTACTGTTTAACTGTTCAACTGATATACATCCACTTACGGACACCAGTTACTCTAGAGTAAAGACGTAGGCGGCTAGTCAACTAGACGGCTGCCCTCGCTATTCAGTCAAAAATAAGAGTTTGGTAAAAACATTAATCTTATTAAATGTACAACAGCAGCTACCAGTTTAAAGATGTTACTATGGTGCACTGGTAACCGCAACACTGACAAACTCCGGAAAAGTAAACCAGCGCTGCATGTCAGCTTAGTCAGAATAAACCAGAATATAACCAAACAACCAAACTGATGTGTAACCATATTCTACATCAGTAAGGCTACTGCTGGTAGCTAAGGTTAGCCAAACATCGTACACTTACTTGTTTGCAGCTTTTTTCCTACACAATGAAACAGCGACATTTAAAACACGAATTAAAGAGGAACATGTTTAACAGTTTCATACAGCTCCTAAAATACAAATGATTTCTTCAATTTCAATTTTTTACTTTTTCCCATTTTATCTGAGCTCAGTTTATGTTTTTCTGTTTTTAAAATAGTCTTTTTTTCCTTTCGTTTTAACAACTAGCAAATTAGCTGCCAGGGACATCCCTGCTGCTGGGTACATCACTCACTCCTCTATGTGAAAAGGTCTGTCCCACTGGTGTATTTGACATCTTTCTCTTTGTGCTGCAAGTGGGAAATAAACTCCCAGGTGTGCGTTTCTCCCTCAGCAGCAGCAGTAATGCACTTGTGTTTCTGTGTATGGGTTGCAGTGTTATGAAAGGTGGATAGCACTACCTTAACAAGTGCAAGTTTTTGTGACAAAACTACTACAAGCCAACAACAACTGGCACCTTCTGACACAGGCAGAGTGTGTTTTCAGTCTGAAAGCCAAGAAATAAAGAGCAACATAAACCATGTAATCAGCCAGAAAGGTCACGCAGGCTAAGTGTCCAAGACTGCTAGTGCACCACTTCTTAGCTGCGGCACTCTGCAGCAACAGAGTACACACTCGCTCTCTTTCAGTTTTAAATGCATCACACCATTAATCTAAACTACCCTGAGCAGTTTTAGATGGGCTCTTACCATGCCAGCCACCAATACACAGAATAGAATTAAATTTATATCCGAGCTGTGAAAGAATCCCTCCTCATGCCAAAATGTTCATTAGTTCCCGAGTTTCCTCATCAGCTCAACTAGCCAAACAACAGCTAGAAAAGCAAATTAAACCAGGAAAAAACATGCACAAAACTGGAACCCTTTCAAGCGCACTTGGCCAAATGTCCTACCTTAACCCCTCTCACTCTGAACTCAGCCAGAGCTCTGCTCATCTTGGAGGCTGCTGTGTTCAGGTCCTTTCCGCTGGCGATGACTTTTACTAGTAATGAGTCGTAGTGTGGGGAAATGACGGCACCCTGGAAGGCTGAGGCGCTGTCCAGACGGATACCCATGCCCTCGCCGCTTCGAAAGACCTGGCAGGAGGAGCACGGCACAGGTTATTTTTGAAGAAAAATGTCTGTCAGTGCACATAAGAGACATTTTAATATAGTAAAAAGGTCATTATTGATATTCTGTTATCAATATATGACACATTTTCTGTACTGTGAGGACAAACTCTCTTTCTGCAATTTCTGATTTGTTCATTAACAAACAAACAAATGTGAAAAACAATACATGCACAGTATTTTTGTGGATTTCATTACATTGGATTTTTCTGCAGTTGGCAACTTAATACACTTGAATAATTTGCCAATACAAGATTTAGTGTTCTCATTAGGGATATTATTGTATTACCCTGCAAGGTCTAGTAATGCTACTGAATGTATTTTCACCCCAGCTACTCCTCTTAGATATATTTTACAGGAAGCACCAACATTTGTGTTATTTCTGCTATTGAAACTGCTATTTACTGGCTGTATTTTCACGAATTTGGAAACAAACAATACTGGTATATGTCCCTGCAATCACTGTTTGAGCCGTGATCAATGACTAGCGCAGACACATCTATTCAGACACTGAAAAAAAGCATAGCAAGGAGCCGGGCAGAAAAAGTATCCTGGTGTCTCAGTGCACTGAAATGTAAAAGTATGTTAGATTCATATCAAGCCTTTCAAGCTTAGTCACATGCCTCTCATCACTCCCTCATTTAAAATATAAAATTTTAAAAGACCAAAAACTAAAAGATTCTGCCCCTTCTGTTGTGTCAGTACAGTTGACAGGACTGTCGTTTAAACAGCAGACATTGAAGCGTCACATCTACCAGCTGCCTAAGACCTCAGCATAACGTAACATGCACTGGGAAAATAATGGCAGCCAGATATACAAGAAGAGGAAAATAACGAGATGAGAGTGGAGAAAACGAGCATGAGATGAGTGAGAAATAGAAAGGCTGAAATGTTCCAAACCACTTGGCAAGAGAGCAGAGAGGAAGGCGAAGACAAGTGAAGAGGAGAATAAGGAGTGTCCAACACTACAACATATGGAGCCCCTCGAGGGCTGGAGGAGAAAGATGAGTCGAAATTATAATTATAACAATGTTTTGCCACACTGATGATCTGCTGCTAATATTAACAGATGAAGTAGATATGCAGAGCTGTCAACATTCATAACAATATTTTTTTCATTAATCATTTGAGCCACACAACTCGCCATTTCCTCCAGTATGACCTCTCTTCTTTGAAACAACTCCCTGCCACATAAAAAGATGATGATGGCGACACAGTAATGTTTAAAAGTCAAGTCACCCCTCATCTCTTTATATTTTCCATGGGAAATGGAAAATGGGTGCCTAAACTTTCCTAGGCAGCTTTCTTTAGTCTTTAGACAAAGTTCTCCAGGCTTCTTAAAGGACATACAAAACTCTTCTTTGGATGTTGGCTCCCTTTTGTTCTGTTCTCTGTCGAGATGATCCAACACTGCCTCAATAATGTTGAGGTCTGAGCTCTGAGGAGGTCGATCCATGACTGATGGTGCTTAAATCACACCCTTTCCAGATGGTATTGCATGGTGGAACATCTGACTGTACTTTACTGTGTTCATATTTCCATCAGTTTTGACAAGATCTATGACAGAGCCCCCACTGTGTCTTAAAGATGGCTGTAGATCCTCACTCTTGTACCTCCCTCCTGACCTACTACATACATGCTGATGATGATTTCAACAAAAATTTCAAATTTCGATTCATCAGGAGGAAGCCCTGGGGCAGACCCAGGACACGCTGGAGAAATTATACCTCTCGGCTGGCCTGGGAACGCCTTGGTGTTCCCCCGGACAAGCTGGAGGAGGTGGCTGGGGAGAGGGAGGTCTGGGGTTCTCTGCTTGGGCTGCTGTCCCCGCGACCCGGCTCCAGATAAGCAGAAGAAGATGGATGGATGGATGGATAGTATTTAACTTACAATTGTGCGTCTTCTCCTCAGCCATTTTCACAGAGGTCTTGCGAAATGCATTCTGGGATATTTAGCTGTACAAAGTCCACACGAGTCACCACCGATGCATGTTTGATAAAACGGTCGGAGCGAGAACACATCTGGGAATTTTTCGCTTTCTCGGCTTGATGCATACTTTGAACTGGAACAGTACTTGGTCTCCGACTGATGACGTATCACGAGTCCACGAGACCGCAAGTACACACAAGTACGAATATTGAGACACGAATTCGCTTAGTTTTTCATTTGAATTTGAAATTGTTGGTGTGCTCTTGGGTTTTGTTATAAATCACTCTATACCTTCGGTCCTTTTGTCACCCAGCTGAAAAGAAAAACTGAAATCACAAACACTTGTAATGCTTTTATTTAAACCGAACCTCTGTGCAGAGGGGGGCAGTCTCGCAGATCCTTACATTTATACTTGGTGGCCGCACCCCTAATGGTCATTTACAGCATCCAACACAACTTTCCTAAATGACCATATATGGATATACGTAGCAGTGTGTGTGTCTGTGTGTGACACCAATGCTCAGGCCCCTATAAAACAGGATGTGTGGGGGTATGCTGTACCCTCTCTGCACCTCAGGGACAAGGGTAACAAACTTCTCCTCTCTTTCCTATCTGTTCCATACATTCCTAGCATCCCCCAACTGTGGCTTCCTATTGCCTTTTATGACAGGCAGACCCCCACTTTCAATAAATTCCTCTCTCTCTACACAATTACACACACACTCAGGCCTATAGCTAAACCAACCTAAAACACACACACACATTCACATTCACAAATCCTTTCCTATTCCTCTGATCTACAGCTGCACCCTATCATCTAAACAAACTTAAGCACATTTTATTCTAATCATTGTTTTCTTGTACTCACAGTTTAAAACAAGCCATTTAGCCATTTACAGTGCAAAATCTATTCTCTCACCTTCTACCAATCTTAAGGCTTTCATAAACAGTGAGTTCTGCTGTGTGGCTCATGACTGCCTGTGTGTGGAAATAGCATATGATGATATAAAGCCATGACATTTAAATCCTTAATTTGTCTGATTACGTCATCATTAACATAGATGACCTTTTTGTTTTCTCGTAGCTGAGCTGGTGAGTCCAGTCAGTGTGTGTCAGATGGTCATCAAAAACATAAGGAACCATCCCTTTGAGCCCCAGCCAATTGGACTCCATGAAAGATCTAGTCCTCTCGCTACACCATGACCTGGTTACGGGATCCAAGGAGTTTCCTCATATCGCAGTCAGAGGATTGTTTCACTCAGAACAGCTGACAACACCTTTTAGACCCATGCTGCAGAGTCAGAGGGAGAACACCATTCCATCTCCTCCTACAGACTCACCTGCTGGTTTGATGGTACTGCCTCTAGGGTCACGCCTCCATTCTCAGATACTGACTCCTGTACTTCCAGATAAGGCAGATATTTTTGTGCTGAAGGGAGACCGGAGGAACTGTGTCCACACCCTGGATGTCAACGGCCTCACTGTCATCAGCGTCATCGCTGTTTTATCGCACAGAAGACACTGAGATGACAATCCGCTGGAGAGTCACAGACTACACTCTGAGGGCAGAGTTATCATGTCGGTGCTCTGCTGGTTTCTGAGGAGGTTTGCACAGGGTGTGAAGAGAAAGGCGACAGAGGAAGAGAGCAGCACCAGGAGCCCCACTCCACCAAAGAAACACTTTGAAGCCTTTCTCAGAGAACTTATTTTCTTTGGACTTTGGCACTGCTTCTGTGAACTGCGTTGAACATATGGCAGGGCCTTGGGCTGGGTGTTGAACCAGGGACATCTACTGTAGAGCCATTTGTAAATCTGTGCAAAATTAACTAACGATCATTAAAGACAGTGCCGAGTGTACATTATCCTCTGCTGCATCTTAGACATCAGCAAGAATCAACAAAGTGGTAATAAGTAATGTTTAAGGTTGTCTCTAAAATCATGTCAAATCATGTCCCAAAATGTTAGAAAACATCTTGAGGTTTTTAACTATTATTGTTGCTTTTCTGCCTTTTGTTTTTAAAAGTGAGAAGAAAAGGAGAAATAAGAAGAGACACCACCGAAAAGAATTTCCTTCATTAAAATACCATACCAGCTGGTATGTTGGTGCTGCCTGTAGGCTCCTGCTTTTATTCTCAGATCCTGACTCCAGTACTTCCAGAGAAGGTGGATATTTATTTGCTGTTACCATCATCTTCCAACTTCTGATAGAAATCCTGAAGAAAACTGATGACACGCATCTCTCACTGTCTTCTGATTGGGCCTTCCTCACCGAAGTCAGGTGACACTGCAAACAAGAGGAAGTCTGCATCCCTCTTTTTTTCTTCTCGTAATTAACTACCCATCATCTTACTCGCTTAATAATCTTACTAACAAATTATGTATTTAGTTTATGGAAATGTATAGAAAAAGAAGCTTTTATTGGTTTATTTGCTTACAGGTGCACTGAGAGCTGAGAACAGTCTAAATGTTCTATTTTACTTGGTAAGTCAAGTAATTTCTAACATTTAATGATTTACTCCAAAAGAAATGTCAGATAGTGGAAATAAAATGTTGGAAAAACATTTTACCAGACAAAACAAAATGTGAACTTTGTCTCCACCTTGTGAGTAAAGTACGTTTCAGTCCTGCTTAGTCTAAACGCTTTTAAAGAACCAATTGTTATAAAGTTGGACCCTCATCAGACATCTCTGCAGCTTTGTTCATACAAACTGTGGAAATATTTGTGTAGGATATGTGAGTTTTAATTTTGCTGTTAAATACCATAAGTTAGAATGTATAAACATACAGATCAGGTGCGAGAATGCGAAAGATTATTGATTGATTGCTGCCTGGTTATCTTACACACCGAGGAGCAGACCAATGAGAATCAGTGACTCCATCAAAATAAACTGTGGAAGTCTTCTCTCATATGCAGTTTAAGAGAGCTGAGGTTAAATGTCAATGTTCATCTGAAAATAAAAGCAAATATTTAAAATGGAGTTGTCCAAAATACATTCATGCTTTAAAAAAAAACAAACAAAAAAAATTCTGGTTATAATTGTTTCAGGAAAACAGCTTCAGCACAACAACCAACAAAAGCAAATAGAATCAACTCATTTGGTTTACTTCACTTCAGAGACATACTCTGATACTCAATAATCAAAGAAACGAATAAATCTGAAATAAGACTCAAAGGTAGAATCCGTTTTGATTTACTGAAACACTGAGAGCGAAATCTAAACCTAAAACCTGATTATAAAATATCAGAGATCTGATATTCTTCTCAAAAATCGACAGTGCGCCTTATAATCCGGTGCACCTTATGTATGAATTCTGGTTGTGCTTACTGACCTCGAAGTGAGTTTATGTGGTACACGGCGCTCAAAAATCTGTCAAAAAATGTTTTAGTACAACTTTGGTAAGCTATGAAGCCGCACCGCTTGATGGATTGTTGGAGCATTACGGCTACTGTGGTCAGGAGCCTCGCGGAGTAATCTGGGTCCTAAACTCCGTCCGCTTCAGGTCCCACACTCAAACGAAAATTCTTTCATCTTTGATAAAATGATCAGCGTTGCTGCTTTACCAGGTGTAACAATTAAGTTTAACATCCAAGCATCCATGAAAACAGAATTTATTAAATTCAACGAAGTTAGAAGTTAGCAGGAAGTTAGCTCGCTAGTTTCCACCTAAACATGATATACCATGTTCTGACTGAGAGATTTCTGAAAAGATTAAAACGTACAGCTCTGCTATCACTTCCAACATAAATGAAGACAGAAAACTAAACAGCAGTGACTTTTGTAGAGTTACTGAAGTTGGACTAGCTGGTATATAATGATGTGCTACGTGATCGCTAGCGACACAGCTATGTTAGCATAACATAAACAGTGAAGCTGGAGAATGAACGCTAACTC
>VUQG01044397.1:3270-29517 GCA_015106755.1 Etia nguti
TGGATCGAGTGTCTTAATCATATTCTTAAAGCCGCTTTTCTCCACTGTAAGAAACGGCACCATGTCCTTACACAAGTACATGGTAATGGCATTTGTGATATCAATCCACCGCTGATTCGTTTTCTCATACGGAGTGCCTTTGGAAAAGGCTTGGAAGATATCAGTCTGTTGGTGTGTAGGGCCACCTTTTTTCTTTCCACTTGACTGACTGGGCGTTTGTGGAAGGCGCAGTTTTTGGCTTTCCTCATATTCCAAAACATGCTTTGTTTTGAGGTGATAAAACAAATTACTTGTATTCCCTCTCTTTGCTATTACTGTCGGCCGGCATAATTTGCAGATGATATTTTTCTGCTCAACATCCGACATCGGTCTTCTTTATGAGCACCTCCTCCTCCTTCCCACGTGTATGGTCCATGCTTGCAGTCGCTGCCATGCTTTCGACCGAAACAGGCGCAGCTTGTTGACATCATCAACGTGCGCTATCACATGCTATCGTAGGACGATAGCATCGTAAAAATCTCTACTGTTGGCCAAATTTGTATCGTTTCTACCGCATACTGTTTATACCGCCCACCCCTAGTTCACAGCCAATTCTGATTATTGTTATTGTTATTTGTTCGTTATTTGTAATTGTTATTTATAATATACCATATGTGAATAAGAGGTTGGAATCTGTGTACATGTTGTAAACATTGAAGTTTATAGAAAAAAAAAAATTATAAAATAAATCAGACTCTTAAATAAAATCGGTGACAAAATTGTAAGAGTTGACCTTGGGTGAAAATCTGTGTACAGATTTTTAGAAGAAAACTGTAAAACTGTAAAGCTCTCAGAGTTCCCACACTGTGCACCTGAAGTTACAACTATGAATTCTGATTACTGTTCTTCAAAGTGTTACAGAATCTGATTAAACCCACCTAAACCTGTATGGTTATCATCATGAAAATGTAACATCTACCTTTCCAGGACTTGCAGCTGAGATGAATGCAACTTAACCATCTGCCCTCTGATTGAGTCTGATTCTGGTTTGTGCTACTGTTTAACCATACCCATGTGTGCAGACTGGATCATAATGTGCACCTGTAACTTGAGCTCCACACAGAGTGTGGGTGTCAGTGTCACTGATAGAAAGAAGAAAACTGTGTGTTACATTTGAATCTCTTTTCTGCACATGCACAAAACGGAGATGTATTTTTCATTTTTACAACAGCTTCTTCTCTGTAGCAGTGGAAGCTTATTTTATAATGTTAAAGAAAAGATAACTAGAAAAGTAAAGCTGAATTAATAATAAAAAAATAGCTATAATATAGTACAACAGATTTCTTCCCTGCTAGAGGAAATTTATGATTTTAAAACTAACGTGGCTAAATTTCAACATCAGTAAGACCCACAAATCTTTTCCAGTTTTTGCTTAAAGATAACACAGAGAACTAAAGGGCTGATTGAATTACATAGTTCATCTAGTAAGAAAGGCTAGACAGTGTACATTATCAGGTTTTCTCAGTTACCGTGTCCTCTTACAGTGGTGCTTGACACACCACAAAACATTGTCTAATGGCACATTAGAGCTGGCACACTTAACCCAAAGAGCAATCTTTTCCTACCCTATCCAAATCATTTCAGTGCCTAAAACTAACCAGCAAGAGAAAGTGAAAATACAAAGGGGTGAAAAGGAAAAAAACTCAACACACTCAGCATGTTCTGGCAACCTGTCAACGCAGTTAAAGGTGTAGGTCTGCCGCCTCACATGGAGAGTCTAGCAACACCCGATATATGAGGAAAACATTATCATTTGAGGTGAGAGAAATAATGTCCAACTCCCACATGTCCTTCACTGTGAATACAGATGTAAACACCCCCTCTACACTCAGTCCATAACTGCAGCAAACAAACATGCCAGTGCATGTTTGACTCTGCTGTTTAGTATAGTGACTGCAAGCATGTGCAATACTGCATGTATGCAGTATTGCTTATTGACTGATTATGTGTGTATTCTTTTGGATGCTTAGAGTTTTTTGTTTCTGCTCAGCAGTTTATCTTCAACACATTTCCCTGTGCTGATACCAAAAAATGATGGTAACCCTTCCTTTCCCAGCCTCTGAATAACTATTTGCTTCATAAATATATTTAAATAATAGCATCTTGTTAGGCAATTACTACTGTAATAAGAAGGCAGCATAGGTAAATCTAGATAAACTAATGGAAATACAAGTACTGCGTACTTGTGGCCAGGTTAGTAACTCCTATTTAATTACTTCCTACAAATGTAGGAAGTTCTAGAAAATTCTTCCCATTGCCAACAGCTTATATACATTATATACTCTTTCTTATATACATTATATACTCTTTCCTGAGTTTAGTTCCTAGCCGCTATGATGATAACGGTAATGAGGTTTTCTTGGGATTTTGGCTATATTAGTTTCTCTGTCTGCTTTATATTCACTGAAACAGGTAGCTCCCCAATAATACATAATATTTAACCTCATATTTACTAGGTTACTCCTTACTAATTAGTGTGCTGTATAAGGAAGAATGCCTCCCTACATGTATAATCTGGTTACATACGTTCCTGTTAACTCAGTCAGTGACACCATGACAAAGGAAGCACTTAATGCAGCAGCAGGTGGAGCTCCTAATCAACTTTAAATAATGTTTTTCAGATCATATTTGAAGGCATTCATGGTGTAAATAATACACTCTAAGGAACACTGTATGATAATTCTATTCATGAATCTTTAAATGAGTGCAGATTAATATAATAATATGCTTATAAAGCAATTATCTGGGTAAAAATCAGCATTAATGTGGAAAATTATAATTTTTTCCACAAACAAATCCATAATTCAAAGTTCCATCTGCCTGATCTCACTTCATCTCTGGAGGACTGCAGTTCCACTCTGACAGCAAACTGGCAAAAACAAGTGCATAACACAATAAACAGGGAACATTTTGTGATTAAAATAGTGCTCACTGTTAGCAGCAGAGTGCACCTGAGCCCATCAAATAGTCTTTTCTCCACAGTTCCTGTTGGTTTCTTCTTTTAGAAAAGAAGGGCAGCTGTGACTTTGTTATGCAGAAGAAACTGTGTGAATCTTTTATGGTGCTTGCAAGAAGTTATAATAGAAAATGGAACACTGTTCATTTATCGCACCGGAAAACTAATGCTGTGCCTGCATTGAAAAGCAGTGAAATTGCTTGTTGCAAATCACCTTACGTGTCTTTCCCCACTCTTCCATTCTGTAGGCTGCAGGAACATCTCGGTGTCGGTGAACTAAGCAGGCTTCATAATGAGCTCTGTGTGCTTGACGGGACTGACACAGAGATTTAGAGGTGCTATCTCCTCCTGAGATGGACGGAGTAGATGTGTTCATCATGAAAGTGACAGCCTGAATCTATGGAGAGTAATGGCATGCCCCCGCACCACTGTCTCCAGTTGTCTCGTGAATTTATCATAATCATACTCTCTCATTCTGCTGTACTATACTGCTGCGTCAAAGGTTTCCATAGATCTCTGTCCATTTGTTTTGGTTTTTTTTAACGGTCAGTATCCTTCTGACATTAAAAAGGGCATTTGTCAGAACTTGTACTGGTACATTTATTTTTCGAGCTGGTGATTTTTGCAGAGTATCGATTGCTTTTCATTAGGACGTGCATGTTAATGAAGTGTAGTGAGCAAAGAGTGCTAATTTCCGCAGTCATCCATTAGCAAAAGCATTCAGGAAAGTTGATCTCTGAAACTACGCAGAAATGCATTTAATGAGCCTCATTCGTCTTTTCCACGTTTTTTACTTTCAAATCAATAGTAAAAATGGCTCAGTACATCTAAGAACTACAAATGAACCTCTATCATCATGGAGAAAAACTGAACTGTGTTTCTTGTCGCATGGTCTTTGTTAGCTGTTGGTAAGTTCCATTTATGAAAACCTACAAGCTCCTCTGATTAGTGACTGTGTTTTGATGGTGTTTTTAGTAGCGCAGCTGTTCAGAAGCCGCTGTGTGAAGTATACTGCAAATGAGAATTGGCAGTCTAGATTTTTTTTTAAATATATATTTGTTTAACCCTTGCCTTGAGAGTTTTTTAAAAGAATTTAAACTATTACAGTGCAAATGCCTGTGGCAGTTGGAGGGCACTGCGCTACTTTGTTATTTACCATCTAACAAAGCTACCCAAAAGGAGAAGAAAAGAAAAGAATAGTTTGCACAAATTGGAGTAAAACGTAATTTGTTCAAAATCACTGCTGCCTTAATCAAGCCAACTTTAGACTTTAGTTGTGGCTGACATTCTGACTGAAATGTTAGATTTTCCTGTCTCTCCTACAGCTACCTTTTAGATAAGGGAGCATAGTGTTTCTCTGCTTTAACAAGCAGCTAGATCATCCTTGAGGCCTTTTATAGAGGCAAAAACAGGCGCCAAAGAGAAGGCGGTCAGGTCACTGTGCTCCAAAAGCCTCCACCCTGCCTGACCCTTTCAGGCCTTTCAAAATAGTTAGACCTCACCAATAGATGGATCAACTCCAAAAAAATCCATCACAAGGCTAAAAAAAAAAAAAAAACTGCACAAATTGTTCGATTTGAGCACTCCCTGTCTTGTAAAATACATTGTGGGCTTTCTACAGCATGTAAGAACTAATATTTTGAACATTTCATACATCTTTTTTATTTCCCAGACATTATTTTTACATTTCCTCATGTCTCTGCATACCATATTGATGTACCAGTATCAGATACACAAGTTGTGACAGCAGGTATGAGAAAAGCATCGGTTAATTTTTTATGCTTTTTGTTAGAGTCTTGATTGAGCAGTAACCTCTACTACTGCGATATTCTAAGACAGCTAAAAGGAATTATTCACAAGTGGCAAGTAACCCCAGTTTGCTGAGAAGACACTACCACACAGCACATTCAAACACCTCCCTGCTGTCTGAAACAGTCTCGCCGAACATCCTCCCAACTCATGTGTCACCCCTGGCTGACAGCCTTATCAGGGAGTCATCACAGAGCTGTCACCTATGAGAGGCGTCTCCTGAATGATGCTGACGTCTTTTTTGAAGAAGGGGAAGTTTCTTTTTTCCTTCTTGGGGAATTCTCTTTGGTAAAGAGAAGAGGAAAGTCCAAATTAAAAGTGAAGGCTGGTGGCTCCACACAACTGAGCTTTTGCTGCAGGGAATGAAGGAGCTCTACAGCATTTATCATATAGCCCTTGGGTGTGCTTACTCTAATATTGTTATGCTAATGCTGCAACTGATTAGCATGCCAAGACACTGCGGTATTGGACCATTATCTCAGTGAATCCTAAATAAAACGCTCTGTGAGTGGATTTTCTCTGGTCATTTCTAAAATGCTGAATTGTACAGCACTGAAAAGTGGAAAATATATCTGATTTTCAAATGTATATTTTATTATTATCAATTCAGTATTGTTCCTGAGAGGGCTGTGCTTTATCCTTTTGTCATCTTTGATTATAAATGATCAATTAAAGATTATTCACACATTACATTCTGACTTATTTATATTTGTAATGGCAGAATTTTCTTGCACAGCTAGATATCTGAAACCATTAAATAGGAAATCAAATGTAACATTAAAGTAGTATTTATAGTATACATTGTGGGAAACGGACTACTTTTTTGCTTATAACATTTCAGTTTAACTTTGTGTGATATTACTCGTTACTCCAGGGAGGCCTAGGATACTCTAGCACTATTACTACAGTAGCACAATTCAGGAAAGCAGCTTCAAAACTTCTACTAACAACTTCTGTCATGTGTTATGATCGTAGGACAAAGCTATTGCTTTGTGAGGACAAGCTGTCAGTTGTGCGTAGACTGTAGGCAAAGGACCCAGTTGCAGAAAATTGCAGATATAATATCAAACAAAAGGAAAGCCGGGCTGATCAAAGTTTCAAACATGATCCAAAAAGTCCAAACAGAGACATAAAAGATACCAGGAAATGCAAAGGCACAAGAACATGCCACCAAACACTCGAGGTTATATAACAGACACAATGACAATGGGCGCTTGGAGTACTGGAGACAGGAAAGAAACCATACTAGATAAAGTCTTGATGAAAGTAAAACCAGAAACAACCTAAAAGACACATAGCTAAACATGCATACAAGAAGATTTACACTAAATACGAAGACTGTGAGGGAAGTAAATACAAGAGAAATAAACTCAAAATAGAAGCTGAAGCTAAATAAACACTCAAAATACAAAATTTGCACTATAACAGGCACCCAAAACTAAAGTGCAAACTAGACAGTAAAAGGTACTAAAATAATAAGATAAAAGTAAAGCTCAGCATACTGGAAACAATGAACATAAATCAAAACATATGATCACAAAAAAAATAAACAGAAAACAACAGATTGACCAATAAGATAAGACATCAAACTCGCCATCAAGACAAACACTATAATAATATTAACAACTTGACTATAATATAATATAATAATAGAAAAAGTAATAGCAAAAGTAGAAACAATGAGACTATTACAAGTCTGACCACAGATGTTGTTGGTTAGTTAGTTCTAATGTGTACTTGTCACAAAACCACAATACTGGTTTTATACACATTTAATGCGTACACACAATGCGTGCTAATACAGCTAGCTAAGCATTTTCCTCCTGCTTTTTAACAGTTATGTTCAATGTGAAAGTTCAATTGCTTGTTTTCAGCTGTTACTAAAATCTCTAGCATTATTCTCTTATTCTCAGATATTCCGTGTTGACATTCTCTGGCCGGAGTTGGTTTCTGTTACTCAAAGCAAGCTCACATTAGCCTTGGACCAACAGCTTTTTGTGTTGTTTAACATGCAAACAACATGAGATTTGTGCCTCTGTTCACTGGGATTAGTTGATGATTCTGCTGAGGGAACGTCCTGTATTTGACCAATCCATCCACTATAACCTAATGTTTATCCGTGTGGGTAAATCATGTGTGGAACATGTCCACCTATTTATACACTGTATAATGTATAGAAGTACTATAAGTGCAAGTCTTTGGTCCCCAAAATCATTAAAGAAACATCAAAATTCATTGTTCAGTTTTCCAGTCTAACCTCATTGTTTCGGTTTACTCTCGCTGCTCTCAAATAATTCCTCAGTTTTTCCATCCCCTCTTAGTTTTTGCCAGTTTTTAATTTTTTATTTATTAGATGTATCAGATTACTGCAATACAAATCTATTCCAGAGACCAATTTGTTGTTTTCATATTTTTTTTAAATGGCAACTGTCAGGCATAAGTGCCACTAATGCAATCCAATCACAGCTTGTGCTGCCCCAGAGTGTCAGCTGCATTGTGTGATAAAGCACTCTCATCATAGGTTCTATGACAGAACAGTAAAGCATTGTTCCCATTTCACTGTAACTTATCTAAAACTGAAAAACCATTCCATGTTATTGCTGTCACTGTCCAATTAAATACAGAGAATTTGAGTGTGCACAAGTATCACAGGTCTACAGATGAAGTAGAAGCACACTGATGAAAAGCAAATCAATTTTAAAAAAAAGAAAAAAACCTGCAGCTATATCCTTGGTATAAACAATAACTAGTTGTCAACCCTTGGAAACCAAAATTATCAGCATTAAAATAAAAATTTCTAGTAAATTCAGACCTCTTTCTTGCCTCAATAGAAAGCCAAAAGATTTCATTAACTTTTGTTCTCTTTTGTGAATGAAAGCAGAATTACCAAATAAAAGAACTAAACCACTACCCTGCAATCATCAGTTCAGCTGCCATATCCCATTGGAGACTATAGTTTCCTCACCAAATGGAACTGTTTGCATTGTTGTCTTATAAACCTAAAATACCATGAAAAATGTCAAAAATACTTTGTGGTGTGTTTTCTATGTTAGTCTCAGAATGTGCTTTTGCTGAGTTCTTGGCTGCTATTATTAATGGGAAAAATCACATTTTTTGTTTGTGTGTTTGATGTTTAGGTCTACCAACACTCTTTCTTGGCATCATACCTTCTCTACAATCTATACACAAGGTAAGGAAACATAGAAATGAATCCTAAATAATATAATGGGATGATTTCTTTTTTTAATTTGACCATCCTTTAAGAGCACCAGTGTGGACTGATTTTGTGATACTTTTATCATTACCATTACATCAGGGAGGTGCGGGAGCTCAATCCTCCGGAGGTGTCTGACTCAGTGCTCCAGTTTGCTTCATGGGGTGTTCGGGGTCAACAGCTGGTAAGTGACTATAGCGTTTTATAAAGGTCACTAAATCTTAAAACAACCATGCTGGAATTATCTTCTGAATCTTTTATTCATTCAGTGGTTGATTTAATTCTGGATTTATTCCCATGGTCTTCATAGGCTTTCCTGGATGCTTGGTTTATTAGTTGTCACATTAGCTAAAGCAATACACTAGCTGTTCTTCCTGAAGTCCACCAAAAATGTAATGTTGATGTAAAACCATTGTTAAAGGGTTTTATACACAGTCCAACACTTTCAGAGGCTCAAAAAAGAGTGAATAACTGACTGATAAGCAGTTTCATTGCCAATTGAGGCCTGTTCCCTTATTGTTCTATGACAAACTAAACAGATAAAAACCTTGGCGTTAACGGCAGATGTTTTAACTTGCATTTGGTTGTTGTTCACTGAAACTCTCAATATGAGGCCCATAGGGATGTCAATGCAAGTGAGAGATGCCATCATTGGGCCAAAGAAACCATAAATCTGAGATAAATCAGAGAAATAGCAAAATTTTACAAGCGATAAAATCAAGAATCTGGTTCATTCTTTAAAAGAAGAAATGGACACAACAAGACCCTCTTCACAACATCTAACCACGTGAAGAACATTCCTGAGGAGGGAAGTGCATCGTTTCTACAATCCTGAGATACTTTTATGAATGGAAATACAAAAGGGATCCAAAACACTGGATACACTCAGAAACAAGAAGGCAAGATTAGAGTGTGCCAGAGAACATCTAAAAGAGCCTGCAGAGTTCAGAAAGAGAAAACAATCTTTGTAGAGATGAAACCAAGATGAACTCATACCAGAATGACAGGAAGAGAAAAATATGGACAGGGAAAGATAAACAAAGCAAAGCAAAGGCTTCAAACTGGACACATTCAAAACCAATCCATTATTCTTTATCCATTTAACCACTGATTGCAACTCATTAAATGTAACTTATCACACTTCATCTACTAAGGTCTGGATTTATTCAGTATGCATCTCTCCCTCAGCGACTGGAGTGCAGCACAGATCATTCAAACCAATAATTCTTTTCATCTCATAAATATTACAGTTACACAAATGCATGCAAAATATTCACAATAAAATCCTGCCTCTGGATATGAAAAACAATGCATAAATAAATCATCCTTGAAGAGTCAGAAATCATAAACTATATAAAATGTAATTTGACATACAAGTTTAAGCTTTTCCAGTGACCACCAGGAATGAAAATGAGCTATATTCCATCCCATCATGAATTTCTTAACATTGCTTTGTGCTTCAGGCATTTGGAAATAATTGAGACACAAATCAATTTTCAAGCTAAAAAAGAAAACGCAAACATAATGTCATTCATTTTCAATCAGAAATGAAAAAGATTTTTTTAGCATCTCCATTTAGAATTGCTGTTTTTAGATCATTATGAAGTCAAAGTTTTGATAAGTCATTATAGGAAAAAAAAAATCACTGTAATTGGTTTGTTTTTCTATCTATGTGAAGTCTAACCCCAGTGCAATCAAGATATTTAGTATTTTGGTGTTTATTTATGTATTTACTTATTTATATCAAAAATGAACTAATATTTTTCCCAAAAAGTCAATTTTGCCTCCTTCAAATATATATGGTTATGGTTATTACTAATGATGACATAGATCTCAGAGGGTCAAACTGTTAATATTTGGGGATTCAAAGAAGCAATAAAAGCTATTCAGCCCAGAATGCAGAAAAAAAACAAACAACAAAAACAAAAAACTAGAAATCCAAACCCACACAGGGAATGATGCAAATCATCGAGCACCAGGTGAAGGACACAGATGCTTCACAGATGGACACAGATGAAGAGAAGGACTAAAGGAAAGGATAGCATTATACACACACAGAGAGACACTGAGTGGGAATCTGGAAGGAAAGCAGGCATGGTTGAAGATAATCAAGACAATAACAGGGAAAAAGTCAAACACAAGAGACAGCAGCAAACTATCAAAGCAAAGCAGGAAGTGGACACAAAAAGAAGGAAACTCACACAAAATATAATATAGAAGAACACTAGGGAGGCAAGAGTGATGTAGATTTTCTTATTATTTCATGAATCAGGTTTTACAGGGTTAAGACTTAAGATCAGGCCAAAGGTCCAAAATATAATCAACACAAGAATTCACCCTCAAAAAATAACGACCTAAGCTCAAAATACTGGAATACAGAAACCCAAACCTGAATCTATTAACTAAGCATTCAAATCCTAAACCATCAGGACCAGAATATAAACTAGTTTTTGATATTTTATACATCACATGATGATGTAATCAGTGGAGAAAGTGATCACCAAAAGAACTGAAAGATCTGTGAACAGAATGAGACGGAGCCCAGGCCTTTATGCATGCACAAAGGTGAAAATCAATGTTTAATTTGCGATAAATAAATACAATATTGCTTTATCTATGCTGTAATTTATGCCGCATATCAAATTTTCTTTGCTCAGCAAGTGGAAAAAACAAAACAAAACCCTGAATAAAGATTGTTTGTGACTTGAGAGAACAGACAAACTACCCTTAAACCAAACAATTATTGTGAGGAGAAGTCAGTTTCACTAATCAAGCTGTTTCTGAAAGACATCTTGTTGGGCGACCGGAGCTCTCTGTGTGAGTAATGCCTCCAACGTGCAGTGCATCATGCACCGAATAATCAGTCCATTATTTTCTCCAGTGCAGACAAGGAAGGTAATTAAGCATTCGATAGCATATTTATCTCGTTTCCTCAGTATTTATACCTGCCCCCAGTGGAACCTGTTCACCAGGAAGCCCTGCAGCAGTGTGTCACGGTGCTAATGACAAAGTAGTATTCATTACTTATGAGCTCTCCCAGCATATTTATCTGTGTTAGATGAGCCACTCTCTGAGTGTGTTTTTATCAATGGACCAGTCGCAGTGATCCGTTACCTAGTTGTTCAGTTGAGGTGTTCCATCACCTTGGCCCAAAAAGAAATTGTGCCATAATTTTAAAACTAGTACATGTCTAAAAAGCAATGCATCTTAAAATACATGAAATAAATCAAGTTTGGGAACATAAATACAAGCTGGTATTATCTTTCAGTTGCTTCCATACATCACAGTATCTTCTCTCTTTTGTTTGTTTCTTACCATATTAACTCTTTTATTTCCTCTATTCCACAGGTGTACATATTTGAAAACAACATCTACTACCAAATGGATGTTCAGAGCAGCTCGTGGAGGCTCACATCATCTGGAGAGGAGGGGGTTGTCTTCAACGGCATCTCAGACTGGCTTTATGAGGGTAAGTATGAGGCTGCAGGGTCGCAAACTGCCACAGAAAAGTTTCTGCTTTTTAGTTCACAGCTACTATTCTGTAAGATTCTGTATGCCTCTTCAAGAAATCTTTGTAATGTATGTACAAACACTAAGATACACTTTTTATAGACTACACTGGCTTTTTTTATATGTACCATCTTATCTTAATCTACTATACTATACTTAATGTACTACTATGTTTTCTTTTTTCTATTATTATCTTTATGTTAAATCTTAAACATATATTAACATCCTATTATAAGATGTATGTACCATATCTCCTCGTCAACAAGTAGGCCAATCTGAATGAAACTTTCCACAAACATTGTCAGACATTTTCCTATTTGAGTTGTGTATTCATCATCCCCTGCAATCAGCAATGCAATTTTGTTCAATTCACCACTAAATACAGAATAAAGAATTTGAAAACGCTTGCAGGTTTGGCGATAACTAGTTTTTATAATGGGGAAGGACTCACTCAAAGGACCTTCAGAGAACTTCTGTCAAAATCTTCCGCCACTTTTAAGCTTTACAGTGTTTTTTATAGTGACTTTGCAGAGTTTTTTTGTGTAGCTCTTTGCTGATTTTTTAGATAAAATGTCTGTTAAAGCATTTATTTTTAAGAGCTGAACAGACAGATATTACCTTTAGGAGTTGGTAGAGAACAAAAACAGAAAAAAAGGCTGAATTTCAAACTCATTGGTCATCATACTAGCTTGAAAGCTGTTGTATCCCATAAATGTATTTTTTTTCCTGCTACAGCTAGTTTCAGCTTCCCACAAGTGCCCCATCAGTTAGAAGTTACTGCAGATTTTAACCTGGATACATACAGATGTGGTAGTGCCACTCAGCCTTACAGCCAGTAGTGTGCAACAGTAACCATTTATTGAGAAGGCAACATGTATGTAGCTGTGGACAGAAACCTTTATATGGGCATCAGGTTCTTCAGATCACTGCTGATGAGACTGACATGAGGTAACGACAGAAGCAAACTGATTTTAGAAGTCCCTAACCTAAGTCTTCTGTAATCTGTCACGTATGCTGGCACTGGACTCAAAAGGCAGGACTCCAAACTGTCCAATCAAACAAGTGGGTTTATTTACAACACCGGTGGTATGTACATATATACAGTGAGACAGGGAGAAGAGGGGTCCAGGGATTCCAAGGGCAGGTCCAGGGCTGGGAAAAAGGGAACACACGCTCACACTCCACTATGTACAGTCCAAATCCAGATTCCACATCTTCCACTCCAACACTGTTCTCACTCTCACTCATGCTCAACTGGGAAGGGTCCAGGGAAGACAGGTTCAGGTCCAGGAAGGTCTATACAAGGGAGATGGAGGCAGACATCAGAGAAACATTCAGGAACACAGGGAGATCAACAAGAGACTAAGCCGAGCTACACTAACACTAATAAGTACAATGCTCCAGTGAGGAACACCACTCAAACCAGGCCTTAAGTATGGTTGGTGTTTATCAGCCGTGATGAGCCACAGTTGCGTCTGCATGGGTGTGAAGATCAGGTGGCCACTGAAGGCAGGCACCGCACCCCAGGACAGCCACAGGTGGATCATGACACAATCTTTTACAAAAATAAGCTTCTTTTCATACAGACTTCAACTGACCAAAGATCAGGACCAAAATGAGTGTTTTATTGTAGTGGATCTTGGATACAGTTAAAGTTTTCAAAATAATTTCAAAGATTTTTTAATAACTCATTAAACTTCAATTTCTTTTAACTTGGGCTTTCGGATTGTTTTGGTTTGTCTTTGCAGAGGTGGTACTGCACACTCAGGTGGCCCACTGGTGGTCACCAGACGGCTCCAGACTGGCTTACCTCACCATCAACGACTCCCTGGTCCCTACCATGTTCCTCCCCCATTTCACAGGCTCCCTTTACCCTAGAGGGAAAGAGTATCCTTATCCAAAGGTGGGACTCATAAAAGTCAAGCTGAAGTATACACTATCATATGACATCACTGCTCTGATGCTAGGTTCAGATGTGCTGTTTAAAAGACAAGTCCACCTAAAATAACATGAATTTAGAGTACTTGGTACTGTACAACCAGCTGACTCCACTATAACCTGAAAAGAGGATAATGTTCCTTTTATTGCAGCTATATTGTATCAAACCGGTGTGATCAGTAATACAACTACAGGCTCGCTCCTTAAGCTGATCCATAAAGGTTAGCGAATCCTTTTGTTGTTTAATTCATGCTAGCGCTGACTTGCTCCCTTTGAAGAGGGATGGCTGCATGGATCTGTTGCACTGGGAGGGAAACGAGCATGATACGCTTCAGCAAGGCAAGTTAACACACCTCCCATCTCTTGATGTGGATGTTTAGCGTATCAAATGCCTTTTAGATGGGAGATTGGTTGAGGAAAACTGTCAGAATGAGGGTCATAAGGTGGAGGGCAACCTCATTTGTTGGTTTAGACCTGACCACAGATGGGGCGGAATGGAAGGAAGATGTCTTGTTAATGAAGTACTGCTCCTGATCTTAGAATTGCCCATCCAGTATTTAAAAAAAAACAAAAAAAAACTACATTGACATTTTGTTGCTTACATTCTTGAGAGAGGTCAGAGTTAAAATATTATGGGACTAAATGAAGCAGAGATTTAATTGCCTTCTCATTCATTTTGTCTTTGGGAGCAGTGATGCTGCTCAGCAGTCTGACAGTTATACCTCTGGGTCAGTCACTCTGGGATAAACTTGTGTGGGTGTCTTCTCTGTGAGTGAATACATGGTAAAAAGCACACCCCAGTGGGAGTCCTTTATGGGCACATTATTAATAGTTATAAACTGTTCCACACTGCACCCTGGCCTATGCTAGATTTTCCTGACCAGCCTCAATATGTGAACAACAAGGCAAAAACTATGCCCCAGAGACGCACATTGGAGATCCAGTATTAAAGTTGTCTGTCTCCAGAATTGTATCATAACTCTGTCCACAATCGATGATAATGCTATTGTTTGTGTTTATAGGCATATAATTTAAGAGAAAAACAAGCCATTATGCAGCCTGTGTAGTCAGTTGGATTTTTGAGTGTAAGTTTCTGTACAAACAGGTCATTTGAGCTAAATGCTAAACAGCTCACAGTAAAAATGTTTGCATTTATGTGTTGTTTTTAATATTCATCACCTCATTTTATAATGTTAGCATGCTACAATTTGTTAATTACATTAATAGTAGATAGCCCAGTCCCACTCCTGACTTACTGAATCCTTAGAACTCCTTGACATCACTTTGAACAAGTTTTCAATGTGCACGGTTAAAGTTGTGATCAGGCATATTTTAACTGAAACCCCTCTTTTTCTGAACACAACTGAGCAGTTGTGGTGCTCAAAGTATAAAAGCAAATCTCCCAAATGGAATATAAAATAGCAATTTGACAGAGGGGATTTTTGTGAAAGTTGCATATGCAAATTTGCTAAAAGTATGGTTTGCTAACGGTTTCACTGCTAAAGGAACAAATAAAGTAGGTATCTAATATATATTGGTCACTAACAGCTGCAAACAGATTAACAAGTGAAATTAATGTGATAAATATGATAGGATATAATTCACTACTGTGAGAGACTGGCAACCAGTACAGACATTACACTACCTCTTACCCTATGAGAGGAAGGGCTAAGCTACACCCACCTTCCAACTGGATATGTCACGGCCGGAATGGCCGGTGTGTTTGTGCAGTGG
This sequence comes from Etia nguti, assembly GCA_015106755.1. Lineage (NCBI taxonomy): Eukaryota > Metazoa > Chordata > Actinopteri > Cichliformes > Cichlidae > Etia > Etia nguti. Next base: position 18,471 of record VUQG01044397.1, read on the forward strand.
ACCCGAAAGCAGACAAGGGAGAGACGGAACTGAATCTTTAACAAAAAGCGAGCCGTTTATTTTGGGCTGATGTCAAAAACAGAAAACAAGGCAAAACATACTGGGACAAAACTGAACTAGAAACTAAACTGGGAGCAGCTAAATTGCCATGATAACGAGAACATGAAACATCAAACTGAACAGGCACATAGGAAACATGAACCTGAGCAGTGGAAATGCAATTCTGTGACCAGACGTGACTTGACATGGAGACAACCGACAACCCAACAAAGAACAGAGGGAGATAAAGGACTTAAATACACAAAGAGTAATGAGGGAAGTGGAAACACCTGTAGAGACACAGCTGACACAAATGATCATGACACCACAGGGAAAAGTAAAACTAACACACTGAACATGGAAACACTAGACCTTTTCCAAATAAAACAGGAAACATAGAGAGACGCAAACATGACAACCAAACTTGACTATAGGACGTGGAACACACAGACGTGAATTACATGACAGACTCGGGGAACAGAAAGGAACACAGGAAGAAGAACATGGGCACAGATAAGGGAGACGAGAGCGAGAGGGAAACACAAGGGGAACCTGGATAGAGAAGGAGCTCACACATGACAAACAGGAAAAGACTCATGAAGACCGAGACACTGATGAAACATAGACTAGAATAACACTCAACTAAACCCTAATTTAATAACAACACAAGAACTTGGCATTAATGCAATCTAACATAAGAAAATCAAAAATACAAAATAAACTCAAAACGCCCAGCCCCTGACAGGATAAGTGCTTAAGAAAAAGGATGGATGGATGGTTAAAATGGTTAACTATAACTTAGAATTGCTAAACAAAAAATTATAACAAGGCCATGTCAGCTAAAAAACATTAAAAAGTTGTTGTTGAGGGTTTGGGGATTTGGCTGGAGGGACCTTAGGATAAAAGACAGTTGGTAATCATCTCTCAATATTTTGATTGCCACTGGTTACATAAACTATAAAGTAGTAATTTACTGGGTTACAGCAGTAGAAAGTATATTTAAAAAAACCATTGCTCTTGTTAGTTTTCAGCTGTGCTTATTTCATCAAATTACTGCTCCATCATGTCTTACCTCTATGTAGTAAATGTGATCAACAGAGCAGGATGGAGTTTTTCCAAAAAACAATTTTATCTCCACAAGAACAGAAAGTGAAGGATTGGAGAAGACATGAATTATGACAAATTATCTTTGTGATGTGTTGCTTTGTATTTTTGAGATTTCCTTTGTCATATAGACTAATGAGCTCCATTTTTGAAGGATGCTTAAGTGAAGGGAAACAACTGACATGCCCAAGGGGCTGCACAGTACACAGCACAGTTTGTTGTCTACCTTTTTAATATTCTCATTGTATTCCCTTGTGAAGTCCTATTGGCATGAATGAAAGCATATAAAAATAGCAAACAATCAGTCAGTGTTGACTCTGATCCCTTCATTGTGTGCAGTGTATTCTGGGTTTTTACATCAGATTTGATTAGGCTCGTGAATGTAATGATAAACTTATGGTGTCTTCACTTTAGATGTGCCAAATCAATCCGTCTGTCAGACTCTATGTCGTCACTCTGGATGGCAGCGCTCTCACAACTGAACTGAAACCTCCTGACAGTTTTGAGAAAAGGTATGACTTAACCCGTTTTTTGGACGTTAACACTACAATTTTGATGATTCAGGCTTGTTTTAGACACCATTTTCTTGCCTTCCCTAGTGAGTTCTACATTACCATGGTGAAGTGGGTGACAAAAGAGAGACTGAGTGTGCGCTGGGTGAATCGAGCTCAAAACATGTCTATTCTTTCACTGTGTGATGTGACACAAGACGTCTGTACAAAGGTTAGAAACCTAATTATCATTGATAATTCCTTAATCTTCAAAAACATAGTAAATATACGGAGGTTTAATAACCTGATTTATCTTTTCAATTTAGAAACACGTGATGACATCGGACAAGTGGCTGGATCGTCAGGTGAGGGCTTTAGTCAATGACATCCTAAATAGGTTTTTTTTTCCATTTTTTTTTGTAAGAAATACTTTTAAGATACAATTTACTTTTGATTTAATGTTATGCGACATATATTTTAATACTAACTTTTTGACATCACAAGATAATTGTGATTAAAAAATAATCAGCTATATAAGAGCATTCTTTGTTGAGAAAAGTAGTGTAACTTGGTAGTGGATTACTAAAAAGAAACAATGCTTTGTATTTAGCTTGCAAAGATTAGAGGGATTTTCTCCACCTAGTAATGAGTGATAACCTCATTAATTTTCCTTGGATTGAGAGCCTCAGCAAAAAGCTAACAGTTGCTCTTTCTGACCTGTAGCTGTGAATACACCTGTGCTTAGGTTCTAGGTGGTTCTTTAAAATATGAAGTAGAGCTCTTTAGCAGCTCTGTAGCAGCTGACAGATACGTATAATAATTACTTATTATCACCCTGACACATACTTACACAATGTAAAGGTTAGGCTCTCTGCTATCTTGCTAGTTGACCTTACTGACATCACCGTAGGAGTGGATACATTCCACTAGTACAGAAACTAGATTTTCTGTTCTCCTCTTTTGCCACAATAAAAATTAACCTTTTAACAGTGATACATTGCTCATTTGAATAAATAGTAACAGAAATGAATAAATATCTGATCTTATTGCACTACCTTGATCTTACTTAGAACCCCCAAACTGATAAAAGCAGATGGCTGCTCCTCTCCGAGCCTGGTTCTGCCGAAGGTTTCTTCCTCTGGAAGGAAGTTTTTCCTTCCCACTGTTGCCAGAGCGTGTTGTGTTCATCTGATTCTTGTGCTTTTCTCTGTATTACTGTAGGGTGTTTACCTTACAATATAAAGCTCCTTGAGGCAACTGTTGCTGTGATATGGCACTATATAAATAAATAAATAAAGTGAACTGAAATATGACAGATCAATGGGGATACAAAAATGATAAGGTGGATATAATCCCTGATTTTCTTATAATCATTTTTGCAAGACGACAAAAACTGAGAGCTGCAAAGTTTTTTGATCAATAAAATGTAAGAAACATAAAATCAAGGTTTCCTTCTAATGCTGTCCTTCTATTAGAAATGAAACTGATAAAGATGAAATGATGCTCCAATTTTAATCTTTGTAATGAAATCATCCTTTTTTTGTTTTCCTAGAGGGAGGAGCCAGTGTTTTCCAAGGACTGCACAACATTCTTCATCACCATGCCCTTAAAACACGGTGGCAGCGGGACATTCAACCATATCACTATGATCTCCAACCAAGTAAAACTTTTAATGAAATGAATACATTTAGTCAGGTGTTTTCACTGTTTGCAGTTAAAAGTTTTATGTTGGTGTGCTTTTTTCTTTTTGTTCCCTTATCTGTCATGCCCACAGGAAAGGGCTTCCAATTATTCACGCAGCTCATATGATTCCATTTTGAAGTCTCATCATTTTAAATTACATCCTGACTGCATTTCCTGAAACACCAGATACTAAAGAATACATTTACTTGAATAAATTAAGCACAGTCTTACACAGTAGATGCACTGGAAGCAATGGATACTGTGTGCCAGATTAGTGTATCTTTCTGCAGAGATGATAAGCAAAGTAAAAGTCTGAGATTGAATATAAGAGTTAGGTAGAAAAGTTAACACAGAGTGCAATTCATGTCATGCGAACATAGTTTCTCTGTTCTGTTGTTTTCTTTCTTACTCTTCTCAGTCTAACGGTCAAGAGGTAAACATGCGGCACCTGACCTCGGGAAGCTGGGAGGTCTCTAAAATTCTAGCCTATGACAAGGGCACAAACTCTGTGTAAGCCTGAGTTACTGACACTGTAAGAACTACACTCTAATAATTCTTTACAACTGATTAAGTTTATGTCTTTCAGTTATTACCTGAGTACAGAGACAGGAGCTACTCAACGTCACTTGTACAGGTACCTCATCAGTTACTCAGTTTTCTCATGAAGACACAATCACACATGAAGAAACTATATGACATTGTGAAAATACCCTAATTGGTTTCTTACTAAAACTTAGTTTACTAAATTCATAGCAGATTAGTTGAGACACAGGCAATGACATCACCCACTGGTTTTTGAACTCCGTGATAAGACTCCATGATTACATTCAGCAAATGTGAAGCCATTCACACAGCAATCAGCTACAGCTGTCTGTGTAGGAACACCAGTTAATAGAAAGGAGCCACTTCCCTGACTTTCACCCACTGTACAGTTGTTATGAAGGGAGGCAATCAATGGGAACCTTTTTGTACCTGGCTGTAAACACGTCTGTTTTTGCTGTAAAGTTCAGTTTAAGATGGGAGTCTATGGAGACTAACTGTTGAAGCCACCCTCAAATGGACATTAGAAAAACTGCAGCATTCGGCACTGCTACACTTATCTTTTTTTTCAGTGTTTCCAAAGAGTTTGTGTTATTAAGAGAAAAAAAACAAAAAACTGAAGCACGGTCTTGTTGGATCGGACTTTGTACAATTAACCAAAAACTATTGCATTGGACACCAGCAGGTTAAATCTACTGGAAATCTTTAGGATGTGACCCAGTGTAACCCTGTGCAAAACCAAAACTGGCATTTTTCACTGTGGCTTGCATATGGATTAAAGAAATAAGAGTCCACATGTTGAGCTGATAGCTCTAGACAACACCAAAGCACCTGAAAATATCTGGTCATCCAATAAGTATCAGCAATGCAGACAGGTCTGTGGATACAGTACAGGTGATGAGTTTTTGTTATACTTCAAATTAAAGTTAGAATGGATCTCAGGTACTTTGAGTGCAGTAATATTGTTGGTGTCAACTGGTCTACTTTGAGATTTTTTGAAAAAAGCTGATTTCCTGGGATTTCTACCACAACAGTTAGGCCTAAAAGAGTTTACTGAGCCTGCTGGGACAAATATACAGGGAGCAGAACATCCAAAATAGGAATGTCTCATTTATAAGAGGTTGAAGGAGAACAGCCAGACTGGTTGGAACTGACAGAAAGGCTACAATAGGCTACAGAAGCCTTTGTATGTCATATTATTACCCGTTACTACTGTGCTGAGCAAAAAAGCAGTTCAAACTGAACAACACATCCAAAGTTGAGGTTAAAGGGCTACAACAGCAAAAGATCATGTTATCTTTCACTCTTGTCAGCTACGAACAGAAATGTGAAGCTGAAGTGGACAGCTTTAGAATGAAAACTGTAGCTTGGTCTGATGATTTCTGCTGGGCTGCAGATGGTATGCCAGTATCAAACAGCATGAATCCATGAACCAAACATGATCGGTGTCAACAGTCCAGGCAGCGTCAGTATAGTGATCCTTATAAACTGCTTGGTGAATGTACAGATAGGAAAGTGTGGCTTTCTCATCCTTAGCATCAAACCAAAGATGATGCAACATTTTCTTTTCCACCAAAATCTCCAAAATTCTATTTAATTCACTGTTATGTGAAAGCATGGCAGTAGCAGTAATCTAGCTTTAAGATGAACAGATTTTATTCTGCACTCTGGGGGTCCATAAACTATGGTAGAACAGGACAGAGCAGTGAGATAATGATTTATAAGCTAGTGAATAATATCAGTGGAAGAAACATGATGAAAATATGTCATTTCTCTTTGTTGTGTGTGTAAGAATCTGATGTCATACATTAAAACAGTTAAATAAAAGTGCATTACTTTAAATTACCATGTCTTACTTTTCCCAATTTTATCTTTTGTCTGCAGCTAAACAGACCGATTATTACTCAGAAAATACAAATCATCTATACTGGACTTGTATTGTACTCACTCAGCTATGTTGTTCTCTTCAAACAGGGTCTCCAGTGTGGATCCATTTCATAAAGAATGCCTAACCTGCTCCCTTTTCAAATCAGCATGCTCCTACTATGATGCTGTGCTCAGTCCCAACTATCAGCATGTTCTTCTCAACTGCAGAGGTAGTGCATGTAGCAGTAACATCATAACTGAGTGCTTTATATCAAGGTTACAATATCTGAGCAGCTACATCTGTGTGACTTCACAATTTATTTTTATTGTTTTTCTAGTTGCCATTTTAGCTCCAAAGTGGGAAAAAAATGAAGTTTAGTTTTCCTGAAATTAATTTTATGCATTTAGGGGCTAATGAAAAGAAAAGGTTTTCAAAAAATGATATAAAACTAAAAGATGAACTAAATAATGTGGGCAGAGGCTTCAATAAAGGTGAAGGTGACTGGACAGTCTTGATTAAACCAACAGCATGGTGACAACAAGAGTTAGTAAAATAAAAATGGAGCCAAATCTTTTCTGGAAGCAATTTTTGCTACTCAACAGCCATATTGGCAGTGCCTGCAGAGCCATTCCTATCTAAGTGAAAGAGTGTGTTACCATTAGGTTCTGTGTTGAACTGAATAACAAAAACTCTACAATTAGTAGTAAATTCTAAATAATAACAATAATCATGTGTTCCAATATACAGGTAAAAAAAATACCTCTAAATTTTACTTTTACTTTTTATTTGCACATTTTGAGCACATTACAGAGTGCCAAAGTGTGTCATGTTCAGCATATCTACTCATTTCACAATGAGCACTACTATTCATGCATATTTCTATTCCATAGGACATACCTCATTATTTTACATTACCCACACAAACCAAGAACAGGAAAAAAAAAAAGCTACACTTCAACTTTACTAAAATATTGAGAGGTGGTTTAAGTGGGCCAGCACCTTCAGTTAACAATATTAGTGGCCAGTGACTTAATTTTTTATATTTTGCAGACTGCCAGCATGGAGATACCTGGTTATTAGTAAGAAAATAATGAAATCTAGTCCCTGTTTTGCTTCTCATCCCTGATGAAAGTTTCAGTTGCAGTGCTCAGCATCTAGCTAGTCATAGAACTTTCCAAATAGCTCAAGTATTGCAAATATCTGCCAATTTTTACATTTCTCTAGCAAAAACTTCTCATGATAATGTGTGCAGTCTAAGTAGCTTGGAAAGGAAGTGACTGGGCTTTTTTAACTTTTGTGGAGCCATTTTACCTCTCATCCACAAAGCTTGGTCAGGTCTAAAACCAAATGGTGAAGAGTAACAGGTATTTAAACCATGGTGGTGGTTGTCCCTTAAGAGGGTCGATGACCCACTATTGATCATGTCCCTCATCACATGAGCCAAGGTGTGGAAAAGAGTGTGGGTCATTATTGCCAGAGCTTTCGGGTCAAACTATTGAGAAACCTTGCCTCACCCTATCATGTGATCTATTGAGATCACCTGAAGCAAGATGTGAGTGGGGGTTGAGGCACCTGGGAATGGATCTCAGAAATGCATTGTAGGTGGCTGAAAGTTGGTGTCTTAAGCCATACCCTCTATCCAAAGATGGTTGTTTATAGTGGACATGGGTTCTTTCACTCCTCTTTCAAACCATCTGTCTTCTCAGTCGAAAATGTGAACATTGGGATCCTTGAAAAAAAGTGACCTTTATCCTTTAGATGCAGATGAACAGCTGAGTCTTGTCCTCTCAAGGTGGCTCTTCTATGTTGTGCCATGTGTTTATGGAGTGAATGTTTGGTTTCTCTCATGTAGAGGTCTGAGCACTCCTCACTGCATTTCACAGCATACACTATGTGGCTTAGCTTGTGTTTGGGACCTTTGTCCTTGGGATGAAGCAGCTTTTGCCTTAACCTCCACTAAGGTTTAAATACCTGGGACTCTCCACCATTAGTTTTAGAACAGAAGAGGCTTCTCAAATGAGAGGTGAAACATCTTAAAGAAAGAAACTTAAAGAAGTCCAGTCTCTCAAGCTCCTTAGGAAACACTGATCTGGATGACTGAGAACCTGCACAGAGACAAGCTGTGCAGTTTGTCACAAAATTTGTCTGCTAGCTAAATGTATGAAGCAGGCTGTGATGTTTATGGGCAATGTTACTGTGTATGTCAAGGTTAGCAGAAATTGGTTTATATTTAAGGTAATGATGCTGGTTAGAGTCAGCAAATTCTACCTTTTATACTAGCTTTATAGTGTCAAAGACTTGAACATCAGTCATATATGCTTATATGTGCTTGTTTTTAGCTGGCTAAATCCTCAAAGAGCAGTGAATTTTGGAGTAGAAGCACAGGTCAACGTGTGCACAAAGAAATCTACTGGAGGTTACACAAATTACTACGCGACTAAGTATATCTCTAAATAATTATTTTCTCCATGCTGCTCTGCTTTAATTCCTGGTCATGAGGCTCTATGGATGCATCCAACAACCAGCGTGATTGGCTCATATCTTTTCATTTTGGACTTTGGTTGGATTTTCTAAGGCAGATTCAGGACATCTGCCATCGTTGCATTGCATCTTTTAAATTCTCCCATAGATTTCTGCTCAGCACTCGTTGAATGGTTTGTGTCTCTACTATACCATCTCTGGAGGGAGTCCATGGAGAAGACAAATAAACCAGTGTCCTGACTGAAGTTATGTTTGATTGAGTGTTCAGTGCACAATCTCTTGTAATATCCTAAATTATATTTAAATTATCCTTAAGATTATTAAGTTATTGTCATGGACTGTTGTGGGGCGGAGAGCGGACCCAGATGCATGAGTCAGCAGACAGATTAAACTCAAAATCACAGCTTTGTTTTTCTCTGTTAAAAAAGGTAAAAAACAAAAACAAAAGTAAAAGCAAATATGGAGCTGGGTAGAAAGTGCAAGCCAAGGCAGACTGACAGAGACTATGCACAACATGAGGAAGGATGTGTCAAAGATCAAAGGGAGACAGCCAATATGTACACAGAAAGAGATTAGGGCAGAGTGGACACACCTGGAAGTGCAGCTGAACAGAATCTAAGTGATGAGTCGGACACAGGGGCAAGACTGGGAAGACATAAGGTAAACAAACACGGAGACATAACTGACTTCCACAGGAGAGGCTGAGGACAAGATACGGAAACGAGACTAGGACAGACTAGACACCAAAAGGAACTAGCAAAAATCCAACCAGAAAACAAGAACTAGAAATAGAGATAACAAAACTCACTAGGTTCACTATGCTGGGTCAAAGACCCAGGGACCATGACAGTTATAGGAGTAAAATAAGTACCTTTGAGGCCTGTTTTTATATCTGTATCTCATTTGCTATTCTATCATCCTTTCTAGTGTTCACTTTCTTCTTTCTTTTCAATGTCCTTTCAATGTCATTCTAAAGGAAAACACGACATTGAGAATAAAAAACAGTAAAGAACTAACTGATATGTAAACATTTCTACAGGACCTGGAATACCCCAAACAACTCTCCACAAACTACATGATATGAATAGTAAGTTCTCCACAGATACACTTGAACAAATCTACTATTTAGACTTTCACTCATTACATTTATATGGGAGCACATATTGATTTTTTCCACTGTCAGTACACCTTGCCTGCCTAAAAAGTGCATTAATCGGTCAGCACACATTTGCAGATTAAGTCAGTGAGATTAAGTCATTAAAATCTTCATTCAGCAGGTTTACGTAAGCCTGTAAAATGGGCATGAAGATGCAATTAGGTGAAGCATTAAGTGCTTGAAATTTTGTTGAGTATATATCAGAGGCACTCAGAACAGCCTCTGGGGAATGATCAACTTCTTCCGCTCCCACAGACTTGCAGATTGAGAGTTGGTATTATCATTTCACATTTTTATGAAGTGGAACATTTGGCCAAATCAAGGTCAAAGTGCACAGAATTTAATACAACCTATTTAATTACTTGGACCTCAAAGTGTGAATGAATCATGTATTTCTGCTTCAGGACAATCACTCCAACTGTCCAGTCATGTCAGTTTTGATGTTTGACTTTGAAAAGGACTGGGAAATTACTCAGTACTAAACAGAGTCTTAGAAACTGTAGAAAATCAATGTCAAACAGATTTACCCAAAGTGAGTGTGTCATGAAATGATATAGATGGGCCATGAAAAGAAGTTGTTATGTTTCCACAGATCCTTGATATTTTTTATAAAAGCAAGTCTGTTTCCAAAACAGTTTTCTTGGCTAAATTTTACATAGAAGTTTTGGTCATTAAAGATCACTAAACTGGTAGAAAAAAATAATAATCAGTTCATACTGACTTTTGGCTCTGCAAAGGACACAAACCCCAGTCTTTCCTGGTGAAATGGAACTATTTGTTGCTCTTTATCTCACCTGATGTGACTTCTGAAAGCCTTTTTACTTTGTGTTTTTACCAGATAGCAATGAAGGCAAACTTTGACTACTGACTCAAATCCAAACACAGGCAAATTAACAAGTCTAAGACTAGAAAACAAATATTTAATAAGGTATACTGACAGTAGAAAGTTCTAAATGAAACTGGCAGGATCAATTCAAGAAGCAATAATCCAAAAAAAAGAGAATCATTTTTTTCCAAGACGTCACAGCTCTAAGACATCACAAAAACATGATCGGTCAGTTGATTGTGCGGGGACAACAATTGTATGTTACTTAAGAGTGCAGTATCTGGAATAAAGATGAAATAAAGGTTATTGTAATGTCCAAAACTGTAATTTTGACGGACAGACTCAAGGATTGTCTGTCTGTTGATATTATGTCAAAAATTATTATTTACTAAGCTGACAAAATGGTCACAATTAGATATCAGGAAAAAAAAATGTGTTTGTTTCAGTGTATTTAGAAACACTGTAAGATTATATAAACAACAACATTCTTCATCTAAACACATAAAGGGAACCAGAGGACATGTTGTTGTAGCCTTTGTATGTTGTATTGTATTTTCTTGTCCTTGGCATAATTATCAGTGTCAATGTCTTGATGCATTCTCAATCATCCAGGAAAGTAAATCTCCAAAAGTTGATTCTGTTCATCTGGACGTAGCGTTTTGTGGGAGAAACGTTTCGTCACTCATCCAAGTGACTTCTTCAGTCTCAGCTGACTGCAGGTTTCCCCAATCTTATAAACAGTACATTTGCATAACGACTGAAAGCTGAGACTGAAGAAGTCACTTGGATGAGTGACGAAACGTTTCTCCCACAAAACGCTACGTCCAGATGAACAGAATCAACTTTTGGAGATTTACTTT
>VUQG01044398.1:14969-29554 GCA_015106755.1 Etia nguti
GGGGCAGCTGGAGGAGTCGCTCCCTACTTATTTATGACAAAGAAATCAGATTTCAGGCTCTTTCCATCCCTCTCATGTAAACTAAGGTTTTGATCGCTGAAACCAAATGAAGGTCCCAGCTAACATTTTCCTACTACTAAGATATATATGATTTTCTAGATGTTAAATATATCACCAAGCTGGCATACTTAGCTAGCTTCCTCACTAGCAAAATCCTTTATGAATCCACATCGTTATTTTAGTCCTCACATGTAGTTTAGTCTAGTGTTTGTGATCTGGTTGTTACTGCTACTGATTAGTGGATGAGATTTTTAAGCTACTATTCGCTATTGCTGCTAATCAGGGCATGTTGAGCCCATTTGTAAAAGCTTTTCTCAGTATATTTCAAGGTAAACTACGATTTTGTTAGGATATGCTGACTAGCTCATTCACCAGCAGTGAAGCTGTTTTTGCAGGTGTGCATTAATATACCAGCCCGTTGCTGATTCTGTTCAATGGGTCTTGTGGAAAATTTTGTGTGTGTGTGTGTGTGTGTGTGAGTGTGTGTGTGTTGTCCTGACTGGTTAAAGTTTAGCTCTGGCAGTTTGTCACAGCAATCGAGATGGTGTAATTGCCCCTGAACTTGTCCACCGGGCAGATGGAAAAAAAATAATAATACAAGGTTTTTTCGGGTGACTCTCACCCTCATATAAGGACAGGACATCAGAGCAGCTCACCATACTAACCTGAATATTTATGAATTACTTTCTGTCATTTTAAAGAATTTGTGAGAGTATGGAGCACATTAGCTCAACTCTTCACACTAGAAATTTCATACCTCTTAAATACAGTGGTTTTTGTTGGCCTTCAAAAAGTTACCGATAAAAGTAACAACTCAAACCTGAACTGATGTTTACTCTTTAGCACTATAAGCTGAACATCCTCAATGGCATGCCAAACACTGACATTTAAGATATTCTTGATGTTCCAAATCTTATTAATATCAAAACTTCTAAAAACGTATGGGCTTTATTTCTTTAAACACCACTAAACTCTGTTTTTTATGAAAGACCAACATCTTTATGCACGTTCACCTTCATCCTTCTCGTCCACTGTCTAACTTTCTCTCTTTCACTCAGCTGCCACACAGTTACTAGCACTATTAGGCTGTCATAACACGGCACATATAACCGGAGGTGATCCCAGGTCTCACTGAACCAAGTGTCCCTGGGGGCTCAGAGCTGTAGCAGTTGAACCTGATCACTACCTCATGGTCTGGGGTGATGGGTACCACATGTAAGGAGAGGCAACCGCTGGCCCTAATAGTAGCTGACAAGTGGCGGTCTGATGGGGGGGAGATCAGACAGCCTGGGCCTGGAAATCGCTATAGAAACATAACCCTGTTTAAATAAGACCTTCGGCGGAGTGGTTTGCTTGAAATAAAGTCTTTGTATGGTAGAAAAACTGAGCTTATGGATTACTTGGGCTACCGAGGTTTGGCAGACAGTGTAAATAAAATGTGTTCCACGACCTGTTGGGTCAATCAAAATCGAAGTTTATTTTTTCCATTAGTCATCAAAACTATGAGCCCAGTCTCACTGCCAAAGTAGCACATATAGGTGCTTGGTAAGGCTCCATCATATTTTAATTGGTGCTCTTTAGCATCCTTAGAATAGATAGAATGAATATAGTGAATCAGGCATATTTTAACCTCTTGACATCCACCAAGTCATCAGTGATGCATTCAGGTTAGTAGCAGGATTTGAGTTCAGGTAAAATACCCTTTGCAGGACATTACCTTTAAGATCTAATGTGTCTTGAAACACAGTCTGTCTTCTTAACCAGGCTGTGTTGTGTACTGAAAAGCTATCTTCATGCTAACTCTAGTAAATGTTCCTCCTTGTCTGCTGTGACACTCATAACACCGCACAAGAAGAAGAGCTATCACCAATTCATGGGGGAATATACTAAATTCACAGCTCTGCTGGAGTGTCAAATGGTACTGATGCTAGATGGACAGAAATAGGACAGTGGTGTTTTTCGTGACATGGTACATCTCAGGAATGAATGCATGCCTCAGCGCCACTGGTGTGTGGGCTCACGCTGAAAAAAGCAGAATGGATTTTAGATATAATGAATACTGTATGCCCCGCAAAGCAGGGAGTGTTTGCTCTAAGACTAACCCTTTAGCTACCAGTCTGGGAGTAGATAACAGAGAAAAACCTAACGAGCTACTTGAGACATGCATAAAAGTCTAGAAGCATTAAGGGGTTTAGAGAGAACATGGACAGGAGACAGATTTGTGCTACTTATACCATGCTCAGCATAACTACGGAACTGGGAAGGGTTGTACGGTCAAGATGTGCCCCAAAAATCCACTGTTGCCCAAATCTGCAACACAGCTGGCATTTGGCACATTTGAGGTGGATGTATGGCTGAGTTGAAGCAGTGAGTCTCTGACTTAGCGGTACAAACCAAATGTGGTCCAAAAAGCTGCAAATATTGGCAACATTTGGGCCAAACACAATCAGGGGTGTGAACTAGTAGGCACTGGAAAGAAAAACACTGGATAATAGTGAAGCTGCCAAATTCACCATCGTCTGTATGGCTTTTTGCCGCAGTCATGATTCATTCCCCAGCACCCAAACCTCAGCATATGGCGTCACTTCTCACAGTGTTTGTTGTGAACTTTAATGTGGAGCCTATAAAAGTAGATTAAGAATAATACAGTGGCAGCATGTGGCACCCTTTTCCCCACAGAAAGAGCATGGGTTAGTTGATGAACATCACAACTGTGCCACATGTGGATCATTACGAAGAGCCAGGCAGGGATTGTTAAAACTTCAATGTGCTTTTATATTAGTGCTTTGAAGCAGAGCAAAGGAAAAATACTTTCTAATCAAGGGCCCGGAAAAACAAATGCCGCAGTGATCAAACTGTAGAAAGACCCATCTCCAGCTCAAGACGCCAGTCATGTTTATTGAAGGAAAACCCAAACTAAATAGTAAAAGATTGATAAAATAGGTCCATCTGTATTCACTATTTGTTTTGTTCGGTAACTCATTCTGGAAATTTCTTTAAGAAGGCATCAAATAACACTTTCTCATTACGATAAATGGAATTCATATCTGGAAACAGACGGTAAAGAGAATTTAGCAGGCCCTCCCTTTTTGGATCAGTCAAGATAAGCATACAACAGTTTGCCCTGCATTAGGTCTGGAGTCTGGAGTTTGGCACGAGTCCACACTGTAATTGTTTCACTATGTCGCTACTCGGTTGCGCAATCACTAAGACATTAGGGCGTCTTATTTTAGCCCTCCAAAACATCAAGGTCTGATGAAATGCCACTGTTATCACCACGTTGTGCTCTCAGTAAAAACATTTGACTCCCAGACTCTTAAATTTGTTCTCCAAATGTTTCATTTTCTATGTTGATGGAAGCTCTCCAGCATTGATTCAGTCTACATGTGGGCTCAATGACAGAGTGCGCATACAGTCCAGTCAAGTATGGCTAACCCAGTGTTTGTATGCAACAAACATTTGGTTTGCAATTTAACAATGCAGTAGAGATTTTAAATTACAGTATAAAAATGATTGAGTTTTACGATATGATGACACAACTTTAAACATCTGTGTCACATATAATGATGTCAGGCTTCAACATGGTACACCCAGAATGAAGTATTCCTTCTCAAGAAAAAACATAATGAAAAGTGTCAAAAATTTAAGAAGCAGAGGCCAAGTTGTCCTGACTACCAATAAAAGACTGAAGATCTTGTGTAAAAGTATCACCTAGGAAAATTATTAACTATTAATAAAGCAAAAAGATGGAGCATGGTTTGCAGCCTCCAAGTGAATACACAGTTGGAGATATGATCAGGTCTATGATCCAGGTGCAGTGCCTGTAGCATGCAGTGGCATTGGTGATAAAACTAGCAATATGCCCCTAGCTTAATGACATAGGATAGCTTGTTAGCTTGAAAAGATACGTGAATGGAGACTTCCACATTTTGTTCTATGGCACCCAACATTCAGCGCAAAATGCCAGGTTTCCACGGCACGACATGCCCAGGTGGCTCCACGGCACGACATGCCCAAATCACACTGCTGAGAATCCCTGGAAATTTGTGTGTACAGGACACTCCATTTCATGGCATTATTAACTTTATAAGTTACCAGCTGGTTGATGAACAAGTAGAGTTTGGGTATTTTTCTCAGGAGCTAGTGGTGGACACAGTCTTAGAGCTTAAACAAGATCTAGAAACGTTTTTAAATATGTTAGTATTGTGAAGTGCTCGTTTATGAGTTTCATTCCACCGAATTAGCAACGTTAAAAAAAATGCACACACAGAAAAGGAAAATTAGCCAGAAAACATCATATTCTAATTGCCCATCCTCAATCTCTTATATGGGCAAGAGTCCTAAAACAATACATAAAACACTAGATGTTTACTTTATAGCCGTCCTGATCGCATGCTCTGAGTATGACATCAGGGGATTAGTGTCATAATGAAGTCATTATGCTAACACTGGATGATGAGTTTTGAACTGACAGATATGACTGATATGTTACAGATATGTATTAAGGGGGTCCTTTAAGAGAATAGTTTAAAACCAAATTTTAAATTAAATGTAGCTTTTGAATTTCATTCTTTATCCTCAGAATGTAAGCTCTGTCACTCTGAGATGAATTTCCACAAGACAAATGTCTGCAATCACTGCTCTGCTGCCTGCATCTCTTGTAGTTTCAAGTTACACACATCAGGGCTTTAGAAAGTTCAGAACACACATTCTTTTTCTTCATTGTCAATTAGCTGATTGTATGGCTGTCATCGCCAGTTCTCCACCAAAGCAGCCTTGAACTTTCCACTCACTGTGAAACTGCATGTTTTATTTTGACATTTGCATGTTTTGACATATTCACTGAAACACTGTAAGGCTACATATGAGTGTAGGACCAATGACACCACAATGCAGTACAGATGCTGGGTGAAGAATGCCAATAGGAATCCGGTGGATCAATTTAGAAGTCAATTCCTTTTTCCTAGATGGCGCAAACTAGACATTCCCCTTCAAATCGGCCTTCCCCTTAAGCCACCCTTTTTCTGAAAGTAATCTGAAGGCTTGAACAGCAAATCGGTGGTATTCTTAGCCTGGGATGACCATACTAAGTGTCTCTATGACATCATATAGAGTCAAAAATAGGAAATGTTATGACATTTTATATATACAGATTTATACAGTATTTTATGATACAGTCTGTGTCATATTAAAGTTCTGTCAAGTTATAAGTTCAGGTGGTGCAAAAGTGTCTTTGGGCGCGATTCAGACCCATGTGTGATGTTTGTCCAGCCTGCCTTGAATCAATATTTCTCTTCACCACCATGCCGTTGTGTTTAAAGGAGGTGAGCTGTAGACACGTGTACATCCCGCTTTGACCCTCTGACATGTTTACTATGCTGTTAAGATTGCTTTGAGGAGTTTGTGAGCAGAATTTAGCGATGGAGTCACAGTTGGCTGTGCTCCAAAAATAGCGAGCAAGGCCCTCGGTGTGCTATTGGGAGTTGCAGCCGGGCTTTGGGTGTGGCCGTTGATTTTCTTATGATGTATGTTTTTGTAGGAATACAAACTAACAGGATTATCCCCTATTTGCGTGTTTGAGTCTGCAGCCGTTCTGGGAAAATCTGTTGCAAAGTAAGTCCTCACTCAGCAGCTGGTACTGAAGTGGGTTTGAGCAAAGCATCAGCTGAAGGCCGGTCGCTCGGGTCAGGCGGCTCAGTGGAGGCCTGTGGTTAAACTAGGCAGATTCTCAGTGTTACTATAAAACAAGGAAGTGTGAAAAACAGTTTTTACACACACAAAAAATCTTTTAACGCCATAAAATAAATGGTTATCTTCCTGTTTGTTACATTTCATCATTTATTATTATTATTATTGTTCCATCAAAAATAATTGTTCCCATTCCAAAGGAAAGCTGTAAAAGTATGTAAAAGTTACAAAACTCTAGAGCCACTTCCTCATGATTGAGAGCCCTTCCTGTCTGTATCCATAAAGGTGTTTGTCAGATAAAGGAGATTCCCCTGCAGGCTCACCCCGCCGTGACTCAACTCTCAGAGTGTCACACAAGGGAAGTATCGTGTTAGCTAATTTTATCACACAATGCATGCTGCTGTCATTGCAGCTCCGGTGACAAATGACGCCTTATCTTGAGGGCTGTTGTTTGTTGTTGCTGAGTAATGTCCCAGCCACTCACTCCCGTCTCTGGAGCTTTCATCTGCTCGCCTGTCAATTGTCACAAACCACAGTCACGTGCACACACACACACAAACAGCGACACAATCGAAAGTGCTCAAGTAGAGCTCTGCAGAAACAATGCAAACTTTCTTTGATATGTACACAAACTCAAGTGTCATTTCTCCCATGGGAGGATTGCTTTCTATGTTCGCTTTTTCCTCTCTGATTTAAGCTTTCCACTGCTCGGCTTCATGCCCTTCACATTTGCCCGTGTATAATCTACTGAAGACAGACTTGTAGTGTAACACGGATCAACCTCCTCCTCTTTCCTTTGTAAATGGTTCGACCCCGTTGGCAGGGAGGCCCTGATGAAAGGGACATGTGTTACTCATAGGGATTCTTGTTTATTTGGCTTCCATACTTGCATTAAGGCCAAGTAAACTGGCCTTTAGGCTGAAGAACAACTGGAGAGATGCAAGCACTGTTACGCTGTTTGATGACTTTCACTATGGGGAGGAGATCTGAACCACTGATTGATATCTAACACTGATAGTGTAATGCCTTGTGTGCACTTTTAAAATTCAAAAGTGTTTGCACATGGAGAATGGTTTGCACAAAGAAATGCTTAAGGAAACAAAACACACACACACAGAAACACACACAGACACCCACACACATCAGATCTCTAACAGTGCCTGAGGAATAGGAGGCACCTGCAGGCCCCCTGTCACACAAAGGCAGGTAACCAGTGGCTCATTATAGGGATAGGGTTGGGTTTTGTTGTAGCCACATGTTAACTGGGCAAATATTTAGAAAGTGGAAGATGTCTAATATTTTAGCATTTCAATTTTCCTTGTAAGAGCTTTTCAATTTAGAGTTTCCAAATAGGCATAAACCCCTAACCCTAGAGGGTTCACTGCTGACCTGATGGGTGTTCATTTGATCCTGAGTGTTTGTGCTTGGCTGATAAGCCTATCTGGTTACACTTTTTGAGAAACACAATGAATAATCTGCTGAACCCTATCTGCTACATTTTTTTGTAAGACGGGGACTCTGAAACAAGAGCCACATCACAAAAAGAGGACGAGCAGGGCAGCATTATCAGACTGTGGACGGGAGGGGGATCACCTGCGAGTGAGTTGGAGGCCCTCTGACCTCCTTCACAGCTGTTTCTTGTTAGTGCTTTAAAACCAATTCACAGAGTTTCCACGCTGAATCCTGCCCCGAAGAAAGAGGCCAGACAAGAGAGGGGTTTATGAGATCCGGCTTGTCTGTGTGTATATAAACAGCGCAGTCTTAATGTTTTATCTTATCGAGATAGCTGACCTGAGAGTGCAGGGGCTAGCACTTAAGATGCTCATCCCTGTGTTATGAACCACCAGCAGTCAGCTGTTGCTTTTGAGCTCTTCAAAATCTTTTTGTTTAAACCTCTGAGCATCCACCAGCAACTCATCTAAGGTTAGGTACTGAGGGTTTAAGTTAACATCCTGCCTCTTTGGAACATCTGTGAGACTTCATTTGAAAGAAAACGCCTTACGGCTTCATGAAATTTCTCTATTTAAACATGTGACTAAAACAAAACTCAACCCTAACAAATAAGTACAGTACAGTGAATTCTTTATACTGTGTAGCTTTGCAATGCAAACATGCATTTAAGCAAAGTGGAAGGATGTTGGCTGTGTCCTGCAGTCGAGTCTGAAATGGCCCACCTGCTTTTAGAGCTGTTGTAAACTTTGCTGCTATTAATGTCTCAATGAAACTAATGGACATCAGTCGTTTATTTAATATAACTTCCATGCTGATGGATATAAACATTTTCAGCGTATAAATTATTCTAAACATAAATTATTTTTCCTCTGAAACAATTTACCTCTGGCCTTTCTAAGCCTGTGTCTTCAGTAAGGGGAAGTGTGTATCCTTCTGGAAGACCAAAGACAGGCAATCTGATGGAGACCAGGTCTGTCCAAGAGATACTCCCCAGCCTCCTCCTGGGACCTGGGGAGCAGCTTACCCATGGGGGACGCCTCACCTCGGGGTGAACCCCAGCTGGGACAGCTTTAGATTGATGTCCGCTGCCTCCTTCTCTCACACATTGTATGCCATTTTGGGCACTTCCTCTGTCTTTCCCCTTCTTTCCTTTAAAGAAAAAAGCCCAGTTTGTAATTCAGGGGGGTCGGGGTGGCTGCACTTGGGTGAAGGATGCTGTCATAGGACCACTGAGGACGCTCTTTGTGTGAACTGGCAGCCTCTTCATCGGCTGTGTATGAGAGGTTAAAGGGCTCATGGGAGACAGACAAAGCTTTCCTGCCAGCTTTTGCCATTTGAAGTTACTTGGCTTGATTGGTGCTTGCTAACACTGTTTGGACCGGACAGAGGTCGTGCATAAACCCAGTTTTTGATAAGTAGGAAACACAGAAAATGTGGTTGCGACACCTCATTATGTCAAGTATCACTCCATTGGATGTTAAACACATTTACAGCGGGCCTTCCAGTTTTTCCTTACATCCTCCTGACCTCCACAACGGTGACAAACCCAGTGTGTTAATTACCTGATCCGCCTCACACCTGTGCTCTAAAGTGGCCGGGCAATAAATCAGAAGTCTGTACAGGAAGCTGATTATCCCGACACCCCATCAGTCTTCAGAGAGAGGCCTGCTACCTGAATGTTAGCACAGGATACACCAAATCCTGCTAAATCTCACGATTCAGGCTTAGTGGTGCATGTCATATTTGTGTTTTTAGTCCATTGTAAATCTCAGTGGGTGGAGGGCAAAAAATGTAGCCAGTGTTTTTTAGAAAAAGAGCTAAAAAAATTGAAATTTGGAAAAAGTTTGGAGGTAAAACTGACAAAATTGCTCCTGTTTCCCTTAGCACCTCTTTTACACCAAAGAGAGATATTAGCTCAGTAGCTAATGACAACCCAGGTGAGATAAGGTCTTGGTAGAGCTCAGTCTTTAGAACAATTAAGGGAGGCGGTGCAGCACCTTGTAGCCCAGGTGATGGATCATACTGGTGGTGGGTTCGTGGGGTTAAAGCTAAGACTGGGGAGTGATTGGCCGAGGCAGACGTGCTGAACTGACAGAGACTAATCACAGCAGAGAGGAGCCAGCTGGGCCTGAGAGGGATCTGTAAACAGGCCAGGACAGGATCGGAGACAGCAGAGGTTTGGGCGAGTAGATTCAGCATATGTGGGGGTGGGGGTGTCATGGCAATGAGACATAAACACAGGATCAGCAACAGACTTGTTAAGATTTTAATCACTCACTCACATGCACACAGTACATCATAAAAAAAATATCAATAGATGTCAGCCTATTTACAGAAATGTCAATATAAACAATTATCCAACTGTCCATTCGTTTATCTTGGTTTGGGTCGTGGGGGCAGCAGTGTCTGCACAGATGCCTACACATCTCTCTCCTCAGCCACTTCCTCCAGTTCTTCTTCTGGTGGGATGGACACTGAGGCATTACCAAGGCAGCTGAGAGACATAATCTCCCAGTATGCTCCGGGCCTCCTCTCAGTTCCACTGAAATTCCTGGGAGGCATCTAGGTACCATCCCGGTCAGATGCTGCACCACCTCAGTTGGCTCCGTTTGTAACAGCTCTTCGCTGAGCCTCACCTTTATGCTCAGCTTTTTCTTGTGTCACTATCCTGATCAGCAAAGTTTAGGACCCAACTCAACAGCTTTTGTCAAGTCTACCAAAGCATCCTTCAGCATCCGTACAACAGTCTGTATGAATAAATTTGTTAAACTTGAGAGATTTCTGATGAGATGCACATGATGCATATGTAGAGCAGTTCTACCCCTGCTGGTCAGTACTGCAGTTCTCCTGTTTCGGTTCAGTTTCAAGTCAACAAACATGAGCCTACTATAAAAGCCTTGCTATATTTTTTAGGACTTGGAAAAAGCAAGCAAAAAAGAGCCGTCAGGTGCTAAAAAATAAACCTTAGAACAGGCTTTTCCCCGCAGCACGCCGTGTAATAAATACAAAGAAAATGTTGCCCGTTACAACTTATGTCTAAAAATGTATAGCTTCATGCATCGGTCAAAACACTCGACTCCAGGTACACGACGCCCAGCTGAAAACACTTGATGCAAGTCGAGCTGCCTGAGATTCACAGAATTTACAGAAAATGTAAAATTTTTGTGATAGATATTGTTGTCGGGACCATAGATGAGATTTTGGTCATATTGCACAGCCCTAACTTGGAGACCCAAACAGAGCTAAAAGCTGATAATGTAATTTGACCAACCTATAATTATATCCTTACTCTTTTTTTTTTCCTAACCAGGTTGGAGGACCTGCCGTCCACATATGTGGACATCACATTTTGGGTTGTCTAGACCAAAATACTAAATTTTGCTCTACAAGGGCCAGATATCCACTTACGAGGACATTATACTGCCACTGTTCTATCTAAATTTAAAACGAATGTCCTCATACGTGGATCTCATTTTTCTCAGAAACAAAAATCAGGTTAAAAAAAAAAATCAGGTAATTCTTTGATTTTACATTCATCAGGTCCCAATCAGCCCAAATAGCAAAGAGAAATTAAAAATGCATGCCATGAAAGAGTTCGGGTCTTAGGAGGTTAAGGATTACAAACAAACTATACTATAAGCAGAAGTTTTTAAATGTTGCATATTATCTGATCCCAAGAAGCAAAACTGACTAAATTGTCCAACCAAAAAAAAAAACTTTAGTCTGCAGTACAGAAGTATTGGGATCCAGCACCAAATCTAACCTGTACTTGACATTATTATGTTTGAAATATCCAATATCCTGATGTTCCATAGCAGAGTTACACTGATGACTCAAAACCTCTGGAAAACAACTGTGTCAGTGCTTCCAGGCTGCGAGCGTTTTGGTGTGTACATCATAACAAATACAGACTTAGCAGGAGTTCACAGGGACTAATGAATTTCCGCTCAAACCATCTTGTGTCATTACGGAGACCACTGGCCTAATCCACTTACCTTCTGCCCAGAATCCCCCTATCAATAAAAAAGGTATCATTTTACCTTCCCTGAGGGCTGTTAAAAGTAAAGAGCCACCCTGTTAAGACTTCCTTTCAAACATGGCAGTGGTTTCGTGCTCTCCTGTAAGCCTCTAATCCCTCTGTCGCCATCGCTCGCCCATGTACTGCCCTAGAGGAAGCGAAGTCTTGCAAATTAAACCTGCAGGTTTCATGTTGTGTGTGTACTGCAGGATTCCCGGATTAGGCTAAACACACACTTTTTTATTAACCTTGAGCATAGCACTTGCTGCAGTGTGTGTGTTTGAAAAAGGCAGTTCTGTTGAAGCTCCGAGCGGCACGTTTGTCTCAGTCACTTTCTGGACGTCTGCTTACGGAGACCGAACTGCAGAACAAATCAGTGTCTGTCTGTGTAATTGTGAGTGTGAGTGTGTATGCAAGCACATGAGCGTTTGTGTATAGCCGTTGGCACGGTGCTGTGTAGTTAGGACTCAGGCCAACTTTTTCTAGTGGAATTTCCTGTCTGAATCGCACACCCCCACCTCTCCTACTCCTCTGCTCTTCACTTCCTTCTTTCTCTCTGCTTTACCCCCCTCCACCCCCTCTCTGTCTTTCTCCCCGCCTCTTTCTATCAAAGCACAACAGAAGCCTTTTTCCTGAAAATTATTCCTGGCCTGCTCTGGCCTTTCAGCGTATCATTATTATCATTGAGTACTTCCTCAAAGATATGAACCCGCTCCGCTCTCCACCTCAGCGTGGTCCTGATCTGGGACTTCATAATGCAAAAGTGCTTTTCCTTCTTCCTCCCCTGAGTCATGAGACTTGAAGTAGCCTTTGTTGACATCGAACACCTGCCATTGTCTTTAGTGAGAGATCAAACCGAGGATTCAAGATGCAAACTAAAAAGAAGGGGTGGATGTCGGGCTCTTCCTGCTGCTTGGCAGGATGTTTAGCATGTCTGGAGCCTTCTTATGGGGGTCATGGGGGAGCAAAGATTTGTTCAGTTTTAAAACAAACATGTTACCAGAGTTCAGAGCAGATGTGAAGACTGAAAACGAGTCCAGGTCAAAAGTCCGTGTGGCCTGGTTTGATTCATGAGATAAGACAGTCCGGTCTCACGGCATGAAATGGATGTTTGTTCATGATACTTTGTAACTTATGTATTTAAATAGGAGGTTTGCTTAGTGTTTGTTCATGAGGGGTTCAGTGGGACATGTAAATCCTGGCAAACAACTCTGAAAAAACTGGGAATGACTGCATTTTAACACATATGATCTTTTTCTAAACTTAATCATATAATTCTATTAAGAAATCATCTGTTGTGTGTGGTCACTCGTGTTACACTTTTAACAGTGGAAAACTGTTATTTCGTTTGTGTGGACATGAATCAGTAGATATCATATCGATCTGATAAAAGATCATATTCAGGTGAGTAAAAATAAAAAGGGGAAATTCATGCACAAGAACACAACTTAATATTTTACATGTCCTAACTATTTTCCAGACTCCAGTGGGACTGTGTTGCATAATACTGTGCCAAAACAAAAGTCCCTCAGTCCTCTGTGCACGACACACTTAACTGCTTATTGAGTCCTACCCATGACTTGGAAAATGAATGATATAATAAAAATAGTTGACTCACTATCCTACGGCCATTCCATGGTATGTACTTTTGGATATAATGTTAGATGCTGAGTTCTAAACTGTTTGCAATGACACAGCAGAAGCAAAACACTTGTGATGTCAGAGATCCACTAAATGTGTGTTTGTGCAAACACTCAGAAACCACAATGCAGTTAAAATACACAAAGGGTTCTATCTGAATAAATAAATGTGAATAAATCACATTTTAAGCAGTAAATCCATGGTACAATCTCGCTGTGTAAGTAAATCTAAAGTTGTCCCTGTGATTATTTTATCCTCCATCTCTCTGGCACATTGATTGCTTTTGGGACACTGTGCTAATGTCGTCCACACAGTTTTGGCTATATGAAGCCCAGGGTGGAGTAACCCCACATGCCAGCATGCCCAAAGGGGACAGACGGACGGTAAATCAAGAAGCTGAGGCGTGTGAATCGTCCCAGCCGTGTACCTGTCGGTAGTTGTCCCTGCAGCCCAGCAAACAATGCAGCTGTCTGGGTGATGGAAGGTCCTGCTCAGCCCTTATAACCCCCACATCCAGCAGCACCATCCTGGGAGGGGGTGGGGAGAGGCTTCGTGCAGCCTCTGGAGCTTCTGCTTGGTGCTGGTTCTTTTAGTGTTTGTGCATGTATTTTCTCTAATGTCCTGGGCATTAATCCTTACAGAAGAAACGCCAGGACCTGTGCCTGCAGAATGTAATGTGATACATTATCCAAAAAGACTTAATCATAATACATTGGCTTTGAAGAACAGCACAAAATATAATAAGTAAAGAAAAAGTAAGCTTCATCATCCTCTTCACCAGAGATGTGCCAGGAAGCACAAGCAGGGGGCACCCCTCACACAAAGCACCAGCTTCTGGCTCCACTTGTGAAACAAAGCTCAAACTTCTTTTCCCCAGCTCTAAGTCTCTCTTTCTCATTTACTGGGTGCCTGTTTTGGCTGGGTAACCAGAAGCTGAGTTGGATTTGGCTGACCATCTCGCTCAAAAATAAATAAATAAATAAAATTTGAGGGTGGGTCAGTGGCTGAGAACCAGCAGCATAGGTCTCAAAAGAAAAAACGAGCCTTAACAGTTCAAGGAGGAGAAGAGGCACCAGACAGCTTTTTACAACTCAATTTGTCTTCTAGATCAGGTCTCACTGTACTGGGCACATTCAGAGATTAATAAAAACCTACAGGGATTTTTTTTTTCACTGCTCTCTGAACTAATAATGTTTTTGGTTTTTTTATAGAATTTGCTCATTTCTTACAAATGAAAACCCTGTAGCACAGCATGGAACATTTATATCTGTGTGGCTGCTTTATTTTAACTACATTATTACAATGGCATAGACATCAGGACATTACCCTCCGGTTCTGATTGACATTTTAAAGTCTCGTTAGCTTTTCTGACTGCCACCATGTTGGTTTCTCTGAGCCAGACTAACTATATTTGGATGAAAGATGAGATGAGTTCTGTGTTATCAGCTGCTAGCTGGCCTGGATATTAAGCCGTATCCATAGACCGTATGGCAGCATTACATAGATACATATACATGCTAATTGGGGCTAAGTAAGAGCCAAATAAAATCCAAGAATTTGATTCATCAAAAGTTGAGCATTTTTTTAAATAATTTCTGAGCCTTAAAATTAGAGATATGGGTGTGCTGCACTGCAGTTAAAAATCTATTTAAATTATTTTGTACAATTCTTATCTTAATCTCATGATTTCGACAGCGTCATTAGGGCAATGCCTCAGTAAAACCGG